>JAMWYP010000557.1:0-135764 GCA_025563575.1 Acacia pycnantha | reverse complement strand
GTCATAATGTAGACATGAATTCGTTTTTGTGTATAACTTCTACGCGTGTGCATTTATCATTTCTGCTCCAATTCGAAAATGTATTCCATTTTTCTACGGCGAGCATTCGAAACACGCGTCAGATCTGGTTGCGCAATCGATTCCTTTGATCCTGCACTTTAATTCCCATATTCGAAAAATATGAAGCGAGATGGGTTAGAATCGGAGCATTAAAGATCATAATTAATAGCAATTAATATCGGAATCGAAATCTTGCAATCTCGACATAGCGGAGGCATTTTTACAGATCATACTCGAGTATCAAATGCTCGTACTCGAGTATCCCGTAGTTCGAGTTACATTTGCTTCGAGTATTTCAGTGTCCACTTTCGAAGATCATAACTTCTGGTAAAAACTCCAATTTAGTGGTTCAAGTCTTGTTGGAAAGCCCTTTAGTCTAATTTCAAATGGCACCGATTTCAGCTTCATTGGATTTCTAGTTTTGTAAGATATACAAAGCATTGAGGCATGGTCAGCGGATGTGACGGTGATGTCTCTGTCATCTTCCAAAATTCTTAGCTCTCTCATCGACCTTCGTTGGACTTGAATATTGTGTACAGCTAGGCAGTGTGGATGTCTAGTTTCCAAAAAATTTTTTCACCTTAATCAAGATCTACGGTTAGGAAGATATCATCAATTGCAGGTCGCCTGGCTTGACGTGAACCGAGCTGAACGAGTGATCATTCAGTATTGATGATCCCATACTCGGGTATTCTCGGGATTTAAGTGCCGAAGGAGTTGTTTATGTGCCATACTCGGGTATATAGGTTACATACTCGAGTATTGATGCTTGATCTTTGTTAGATCCGAGTGTTTTGATGATAACAAGATTTAAAGTTGTTTGAATATAAGAAGCATAATTGAACCAAGATTTATAAATCTGAAGCAAAACTTTTTGGGACTCTCGAGAATGCCTTTTAGGAATCTCAGGATATCGTTGCACTTCGAAAGTATATTACGGAAAGTCTCTAAAATTTTAGTGACATAATTCTCGAGAATAGGATAAGATTCTCGAGAATTGGACTACCTCTCGAATAACTCTTATGCTTCTCGAGAAGAAAAGGAATCATACAAATTCAATCATGTGAGGAAATTCTCGAGAATAAAGAACTTGTTCTCGAGAATAGGCGAGTATGAACAATAGTAGTTTGGAGATTAAAATCGGGCCATATAATTCTCGAGAATATCCATAAATTCTCGAGAATAAAAGTAATTCTCAAGAATATGTCATGAATTCCCGAGAATACCTTTCATCTACGGAAATTAAATCAACGCCTGATTCTCGAGTAGGATGAATTAGTTCTCGAGAATGTCTTCACTGATCTTCACGATATGAGCTTTTGTTCATAGGCTTCTCGAGAATAAGATAATCAATTCTCGAGAACTTCTTCGAGTTTGAGATTCGACACTCGGTTTTCTAGCATGATTCTCGAGAATACTTAGAGCAATTCTCGAGAATACTCTTCGAAACTTTACGATGAATATATCTTTGCTTGAATCTCTTCCGATATATAGTGGGCTATTCTCCATTGTTTATTAATCACATCTAAACTCATTTATATCATGACTAATCACATTTTAGTTTGAGTCTTGGAGTGATTAACCGGGTGAAATATAAACTCACGTGAAAAGCAAATCCAACGTGGCAAAGCATTAAATGGAAGTCGAAAAACGAGCTACATTCGGAATAAGCAACCACGACGGACGAAAGACATTCTTCGAGGATAACTTGTTCCGGCTATTACTCGATTAACTCTACGCATAAAGACATCACCGCCGAAGAACATTTATGAAGCAATATTCAAAATGCTCTATCACTCTCTTCTCGGTCTAACGGAATAAAACCGAGGTCACAACG
The DNA here is from genome assembly GCA_025563575.1 of Acacia pycnantha. Classification (NCBI taxonomy): domain Eukaryota; kingdom Viridiplantae; phylum Streptophyta; class Magnoliopsida; order Fabales; family Fabaceae; genus Acacia; species Acacia pycnantha. The sequence continues at coordinate 133,867 of JAMWYP010000557.1, read as the reverse complement.
GCTCTTTGCTCGGTCCTCAACGGCACAAATGAAACCCATTATAAAAGGACCGGCATTCAATTCAATCACCTACCGAAACACTTGTGCATTGAATTCGAGTCTACAAAATTCTTGTTTCATTAATATCTTCGGATATTTCCGTACTTCGATGATTATCTAATATCTACTCGGTGAGGAGTGCTTTGTTCTTATAAACCCTTGCTATATTTCGATTGTGTAACTTAAGGTTGTGGAACCTTAAGAGTGGGTGTATCAATTACAACTTGTAAGGGGAGTGGAGTCCGAGAGAGTATACCATCCTTCGTTTACGAGTGTGTATTGGCTTTTGAAAGATAATAGAAATCCCAAGGCGTTCTTGGGGGTTGGACGTAGACCAAAGCTTTAGGTCGAACCAGTATAAAATTCCATAGTGTTCATTTATGATTCAGTCATAGCTCTAGTTTTTGTGTTCGAAAGAAAAATTTGAAATCACCTATTCACCCCCCTCTAGGTGATATTCCTCTTTCATTTGGTATCAGAGCGTAGGTTTCTCAGTTGGGATTAACATCCTGAGAAAAACATCATGGAAGGAATATTACACGATGGTGCTTCAATCAACCGAGCCACTTAGGGCTTCAATGGCGAACATTACTCGTTACGGAAAGCAAAGTTTAAAGTGTTCGTCTTGGCAACCGAATATGGTCTCGGCAAGTAATAGAAACCGGTGATTATGTTCCTACAAGAAATGAAGGTGGTTTCCTCGTTCCAAAAACGAAGACGAATTCGATGATAGTGATCGAAGAAAAATCACACTCAACAAGCAAGGCCATTCTAATGCTTCAAAGTGCACTTAGTCGGAAGGAGTACTTTCGTATATGCAACGACAACCGCAAAAGAGATGTGGAAGGCTTTGGAGATCGCTTATGAAGGAACCTCAGGCATCAAAGAAAATCGAATCAATACTCTCCTTTGAAGAATACGACTTATTTCGAATGAAGTCAGGGGAAGCTATTGCCGAATTCCAACTTCGATATACGCATCGACAAATCAATTGGCGGCTTCAGGTAAAGTCTATGATCAGCGCTCCCAAGTCGGGAAGATTCTTAATGTTCGACCAAGGATTGGGAAGCAAAGGTTACAACAATAGAAGAGGCACGAGGTGAATCAATGGCTTGATTTGCGGCCTTTGTTCGGTAGTCTATCTGAACACGAGAGCAAGATAAAATTCAGAAGGGGTTTAGAAGAGATCAACCATAACAAGAGCAAGGGCATTGCTCTTAATCTTTGAAAAGGAGAAGGAAGTAAAGGAAGATGATATTGATGATGATGAAGAATTAGGAATGATGGTCCAAAGATTCAAAAAGCTGTATAAAAGGAACCAAGGTTTCGGGAATAGATTCGAGAAAGGAGGAAGCTCAAATAGCGAGAATTGAATACAAGAATAAAGATCAAATCATCTCGCTATGAATGCGACAAACCAGGACACTACAAATCCGAATGCCCACTGGCGAAAGGAAATGAGAAGGATAAAAGGAAGAAATTCACGCACTTCAACAAGAAAGCCTATGTATCTTCTATCTCGGGGAGATGGATCTTGAGAAGAAGAAAGTGATGATGAGATGAATCAGCAAATGTATGTCCGAGTCGCGGAAGAAGAGAAGTACAACAACGACAATGAGGTAAGAGACTCACAACCTTCGTATGATGAATTACTTAACGAATATAATGTTATACAATCTGAATATGAAACGCTTGCTGAAAAATGTTTTGATTTGAAAAGAAGAAATATTACTCTTGAACAGCAAGTCAAAAATTTTTCATCTTCTAGCATTGTTTGCAATGATTGTTTAGATTTAGAAAAGAAAATTCTTATCTTACAAAAACCCTTGAGAAATTCACTAAAGGGAGTGAAATGCTGAATGTGATTTTAAAAGCCCAAAGATTCACGAATGATCGTTCAGGTATAGGATATAATCCTGTTTTTGATAAAAGGAAGGGCAGAAAGAAAAAGGGTGAAAAGTTATATCTGAAATACTTTCAGAAAACTGTCCATAATTCTAATCCTTTTGCACATTGTAATTATTGTAATCGCAAAGGTCATAGCACTTCATCCTGTTTTCATAGAAAAGATGGAAAAGATAGGCCTGTAGGAAATTATCAGTGGATACCTAAAGGAACTTATGTGTCTAAGGCTCAAACTAACCTTAAAGGACCCAAGAAAAATGGGTACCTAAAGCTTGATCTCTATTGTTTACTGGTATGTCGAGGCGCATCAAAAACAAATAAATGGTATATTGATAGTGGGTGCTCAAGACACATGACAGGAGATCAAGCTAAGTTTATAGCAATGAGATCAAAAGATGGTGGAAGAGTCACGTTCGGAGGAAATCAATCTGCAAGATCACCGAGTCGGAGAAATTGGAACAAAGGATGGACCACAGATTAAAGATGTCTATCTCGGTGGAAGGACTCGCCATAATCTTCTAAGCGTTAGCCGCAGTGCGAGATAAAAATAATTGGATCCTTTTTGACTCGGAAGAATGTCTCATTGTCGGTAAGAATGACCTTCCAATAGACAAAGGTAAATTGAAAACATTATTCAAAGCACCTAGGGAAGGTAAGCGCTATACATTAGAGCGCCTAAGATTAATTCCGAAAAATGTTTCGTTAGTAACTTAGATGAAAGCTGGCTATGGCATAAACGACTTGCTCATGTTAACATGTTACAATTAGACAAATTAATAAGAAAAGATTTAGTTATTGGCTTGCCCAAAATCCGTTTTGAAAATAATATGATATGTGATGCTTGTCAAAAGGGCAAACAAACAAAATCCTCTTTTAGGAACAAACTTGAAATTTCAACAAATCGTCCTCTTCAATTACTTCACATGGATTTAGTTGGACTCGCTAGAGTAAGAAGTCTTGGTGGTAATTTATATACCTTAGTTATTGTAGATGACTTTTCTCGCTTTACATGGACATTGTTTATGTCATCAAAGGATGAAACTTTTGATCTATTTACTATTTTCGCCAATAAGGTGCAAAACGAGAAAGGTATTTATATTTCAGCTATTCGAACCGATCATGGAGGTGAATTTGAAAATCAAGCTTTTGCTGAATTCTCGTGATAGTCATGGCATTGATCACAACTTCTCACTCAAGAACACCTCAACAAAATGGCGTGGTTGAGAGGAAGAATCGAGTACTCACGAGATGGCTCGAACAATGCTTAACGAAAATCAAACATCGCAAGTCTTCAGGCGGATGCAATGAATACAGCAAGCTACATATCAAACCGAGCCTACTTGCGAAAGAAATTAAAAAGGACTCCTTATGAACTTTACAAAGGAAGGAAGCCCAACCTAGCTCATCTACACGTCTTTGGCTGTAAGTGCTATGTACACAATAATGGTAAGGACAATTTGGGTAAGTTTGACTCAAAAGCTGATGAAGGTATTTTTCTTGGGTATTCAAGTAGGAGTAAAGCTTATAGAGTATTTAATAAACGTACTCGCATAGTTGAAGAATCCATCCATGTTGTGTTCTGCGATTCCAAAAGTAATGAACCTATAGATGATGATGATGAACCGAATCATAAGAACCAATTCTTTTCAAAAACTACTCCTGCTATTCTTGAAAATTCTGAAAATATTTTTGAAAACAATTATCAGAATTCAATAGAGAATTCGATCATGCTCAACCTAAGGCTTGGAAATTTATTAGGAATCATCCTTTGGACCAAGTCATCGGTGATGTAAATCAAGGAGTAAGAACTAGAAGAAACACCTTGAATGAAGTAACCTTTTCCGCATTTATATCAAACATCGAACCCTCTAAGATTGATGAGGCCCTTTCAGACAATGATTGGGTCATCGCAATGCAAGAGGAGTTGCATCAATTTGAGAGAAATCAAGTTTGGGACTTGGTACCTAGGCCCAAAGATCATCCTGTCATTGGCACCAAATGGGTATTCAAGAACAAACGTGATGAATCTGCCATTATAGTCAGAAATAAGGCTAGACTTGTTGCCAAAGGTTATAATCAGGAAGAAGGAATTGATTACGAGGAAACGTATGCTCCAGTAGCAAGATTGGAGGCAATACGTGTACTCTTAGCCTTTGCTTGCATCAAAGAGTTTAAACTCTATCAAATGGATGTTAAAAGTGCATTTCTGAATGGTTTTATACAAGAAGAGGTTTATGTAGAGCAACCTCCTGGTTTTGAAAATGAACATCTGCCTGATCACGTGTTTCGACTCAAAAAGGCATTATATGGTCTGAAACAAGCTCCACGAGCTTGGTATGAAAGACTAAGTAAATTTTGTTAGAACAAGGGTTCATTAGAGGAAAGGAGACACCACACTTTTCATTAAAAATAACAAACTTAATGAAATCTTGATTGTGCAAATATACGTAGATGATATTATTTTCGGATCTACTAACGAATCTTTATGTAAAGAATTCTCAGAGAAAATGCGAACGAATTTGAAATGTCAATGATGGGGGAATTAAAGTATTTTCTCGGCTTACAAATTCAACAAAGAAAGGATGGAATATTTATCTCACAGACAAAGTATCTCCGTGATTTGCTTAAGAAATTTGGACTAGAGCATTGCAACGGAGCTGACACACCAATGAGCTCCACTGCCTCTCTAGACGCTGATGAAGAGAAAGGAAAAGATTTCAACATAACCAAATACCGAGGAATGATCGGATCACTTCTCTACCTAACAGCTAGTAGACCAGACATACAATTCAGTGTGGGTATGTGTGCAAGATTCCAAGCAGCACCAAAGGAATCTCATGCCGAGCATGTGAAAAGAATTTTCGCTATCTCTCGAGACACAAAGGAGCTTGGTCTATGGTTTCCAAAGGGACAACAAGAATTTCTAGTTGCATATTCGGACTACGATCATGCTGGCTATAAAACAGACCGAAAAAGCACTAGTGGTCAATGCGAGTTTCTCGGAGGATCACTAGTATCATGGTTTAGTAAGAAACAAGACATCCGTGGCTGTATCCTCAACAGAAGCCGAATATGTTGCTGTCTCCAGTTGTTGTGCACAAGTCTTATGGTTAAAACAACAATTATCTGATTTGGGCGTGCATCTAAAAGAGATCCCAATTCTTTGTGATAACATCAGCACAATCAGTTTAGCCAAGAATCCAGTTCAACACACGAGAACAAAGCACATTGATGTGAGACACCATTTTATCAGAGATCATGTACAAAAGAAGGACATTAAAGTAATGTTCATTCCCACACACTTGCAACTTGCCGACATTTTCACAAAGCCCTTAGCCAAAGATCAATTTAATTTCATTCGAAGAGAATTGGGAATGGTAAATCCCATGAATTGTAAGTAAAATTTCAATCTAAATTGTGTTTTGATGAGTTAACGAATCTAACTTTATCATCGGAGTGTTAGGTAATTGTTTTGCGGGTGCCTTGTTCAAGCGTGTTAAAACAGAGATTAACGGAGGGTATGAATTCTCGAGAATTATCCATACATTCTCGAGAATCAAGGTATGAATATACTTCCTATCGGGTTTCCAAATTTTTATGTGACTACTGTTCATTTTTGCATCATAATTCTCGAGAATTAAGTCTATATTCTCGAGAATTGCCTTAGGTAATGTAGTTAGTGATCTCATTCTTGAGAACTACCTTGTCATTCTCGAGAAGTGTCTAAGAGAAAATCTTTCTTCATTCTCGAGAATTGTACTAAAATTCCCGAGAATGCACTGGTTCAGAACGGATTCAAACGAGGGATTCTCGAAAATCTATCCGCCGCTCTCGAGAATTATTTCGAATACTTGTTAAAATAAATCCTATCTTAGTCCTCTCGAGAACTACAATGTCATGCTCGAGCGTTCAAGCTATTCTCGAAAAGCTGTTTAATCCTCTCGAGAATCAAATAGCGTATAAGAGGAGAAAGTTTTTTTTTATTATTCTCGAGAATTGAAGGCAATTCCCGAGAATTAATTTCACTTCTGATATGTCGTTCGATTCTCTGGGTATTGTCGTTTTGCTCCTATTAAAATCTAAATCCCTAATTCCCAAAGTTCATTCTCATTTGCTCTCGAGAACCTCTCGGTCCTTCTCGTCTCTTCTCCAATCATCTTCTCCGACCAATCTTGCAGTTTCGTCCACAATGGCCACATCCTCCTCAAAATCCACATCTCAACCTCCTCTGAAGAAACCTCGCACCAAGTACCGTCCAAGAGTTCAATCATCTCAAAACCCCTTCGACAAAACCTTCGTCGAAGTCGCCTCGTTCTCTGTTGATGTACAAACTACTCCCTCTCGCCCTCTTACTCGTTCATCAACACATTCTTTGCCTAGAAATAAGAAAGCTAGCCGGTCATCTGAGGAAGCAAGCCAATCAACTTCAAAGAAGAGCAACCCCTCCATGGCCGAAAGTTCTTCATCTCACTCTAGCTCCACTGACATTCGGACTCTATACGCAGACGACGCACCACGGTTTCATGAACTTCGCTCCAAGGAAATAGAAGATCGAATTCAACGGCCACCGCATAGACATCCTGAACACCAACAATCAGATGCTCCTCTCCCTTTTGCCTGCAAAATGGCTGGCCAGAAAAGTGCCTTACATTGTCCTTTCGGATTTTGTAAAACGCCGGTGGTATTGCCTTCGATCCTCTCTTTGTTAATAACTATGGTGATAGGCCTTTTTGCCCACAGGTATTTCTCAATCTTGAAAACTTTAGAAGGTCATGTAATTTGGATTTAGCTCCTGGTTGGTACCATACATGCCATTACCGCAAATCCAAACTCCCTATTCTCTGTTGTTGTCAAAGTATTCTACTTTAATATGATTGAAGAGAAGAGTAATAGTGGAGAAATCACATTATATACTACCATTAGGGGCAAACAGATTCAATTCAATGCAGATACTCTAAACACATATTTAGGGATCACCAATCCTCCTGCTGATCCTCCCACTCTTTCGCACAAGAATGTTTCAAGCTATTGTTACCTAATCGGGAGTATGATGGAAAAATACTCAAATTCAAGCCCTCCCGGATGCCCGACACCCATAGAGTTCTCGGTATTTGTATAGTCGAAATTTGGTCAATAAAGGACAGAGCTTTACTCATTTTGTTAACAAGGACTATGAATTATTGGCTTCAATTATTGCCAAAGAACCAAGGAACTTGGGCAAGTTGATTATATCAGAAATGGCTACCTTTTTAGAGACCTCCAGCTCTTCTAAGAGAAATACTATTCCTTATCCTAACTTGGTTTCTCAGATTTTGGCCTTCAACGATATCGGTATCTCATGAAGGGAGATAAGGTGGTATTCCCAAAGGAATTTAGCAAGACACATTTGCTCTACATGAAAATATCCTTCACAAAGGCAACGGGCCTCAAAGACAGAACCCTGCACAGTAAATATAAAGATGTTATGGATGGTCCTTCTCAACCTTCATTTTCTAAAGCCCCTGAAGAAGCTCATTCATCGCAGGCTGGAACTGCATCTGCATATCAACCTTCCTTCACTCAACAAGCCACTCGGACTCGATCAAGAATGCGATTGATCCCCGAAAGAAGGATTACAGGTGTTCAAATTCTCTTCTCAAGGAATTGATTAAGAGATTAGAGATAGATATGATGGCATTTAGACTTAATCTCAATTCGAGATGGCTGATTTCAAGACCCATGTTGATGCTCGCCTTTGTTTTCTCTTCCAAGATCAAGAAGAAATCAGGAGAGAAGTCCAAGACTTGGATCAACAACATCTTCGCACTCAACAAAGCCTTCGGGATCTCGGAGCAACAAAATCTCAAGACTCAAGACTTGGTTCAAAAACTCAATGATACCTTTGATTGTCTGGTCAACACTTTTAGTCCTCCTGGTCCATCTTGCACTTCTCCTTCTCCATCTAATATATCCCCAGCTTCTTTGGCGATTGTTCCATACGCTACCTCTGCTAATCCCCCTTCTTTGACTGATGACAAAGGGGGAGAAAGAAGCATAGGATTTACTAGAAGTTCTAGACGCATAGGATTTGTAGTGATTTTTTTTAGAACTTTGTCTAATCTGTTATTTTGCATTTAGGCACCTATGTCACTGATCTATTTTGCTTTGATCTATTCCGGTACTTGTAATCTATTGTGACTCTTACTTCGATACATGGTCTCGCTTTTCATGCTTCGAGTGTTCTCTTATTTTCTAATATATGCTTCGATATCATATGTATTTCAAACCTTAAATCCATTTCTGAAAAGTATTGTCATCATCAAAAAGGGGGAGATTGTTAGATCCGAGTGTTTTGATGATAACAAGATTTAAAGTTGTTTGAATATAAGAAGCATAATTGAACCAAGATTTATAAATCTGAAGCAAAACTTTTTGGGACTCTCGAGAATGCCTTTTAGGAATCTCAGGATATCTTTGCACTTCTGAAAGTATATTACGGAAAGTCTCTGAAAATTTTAGTGACATAATTCTCGAGAATAGGATAAGATTCTCGAGAATTGGACTACCTCTCGAATAACTCTTATGCTTCTCGAGAAGAAAAGGAATCATACAAATTCAATCATGTGAGGTAATTCTCGAGAATAAAGAACTTGTTCTCGAGAATAGGGTCTATGCTCGGGCACGGAAAGTAACTCCCGAGTATGAACAATAGTAGTTTGGAGATTAAAATCGGGCCATATGATTCTCGAGAATATCCATAAATTCCCGAGAATAAAAGTAATTCTCAAGAATATGTCATGAATTCCCGAGAATACCTTTCATCTACGGAAATTAAATCAACGCCGATTCTCGAGTAGGATAAATTAGTTCTCGAGAATGTCTTCATTGATCTTCACGATATGAGCTTGTTCATAGGCTTCTCGAGAATAAGATAATCAATTCTCGAGAACTTCTTCGTGTTTGAGATTCGACCTCGGTTTGTAGCATGATTCTCGAGAATACTTAGAACAATTCTCGAGAATACTCTTCTGAAACTTTACGATGAATATATACGCTTGAATCTCTTCCGATATATAGTGGGCTATTCTCCATTGTTTATTAATCACATCTAAACTCATTTATATCATGACTAATCACATTTTAGTTGAGTCTTGAAGTGATTAACCGGTGAAATATAAACTCACGTGAAAAGCAAATCCAACGTGGCAAAGCATTAAATGGAAGTCGAAAAACGAGCTACATTCGGAATAAGCAACCACAGAGGATTTAAAGACATTCTTCGAGGATAACTTGTTCCGGCTATTACTCGATTAACTCTCTGCATAAAGACATCACCGCCGAAGAGCATTTATGAAGCAATATTCAAAATGCTCTATCACTCTGCTTCTCAGTCTAACGGAATAAAACCGAGAGGTCACAACGGCTCTTTGCTCGGTTTCTCAACGCACAAATGAAACCCATTATAAAAAGGGACCAGCATTCAATTCAATCATCTACCGAAACACTTGGGCATTGAATTTGAGTCTACAAAATTTACTGTTTCATTAATATCTTCGGATATTTCCGTACTTCAGTGATTATCTAATATCTACTCAGTGAGGAGTGCTTTGTTCTTATAAACCACTGCTATATTTCTGATTGTGTAACTTAAGGTTGTGGAACCTTAAGAGTGGGTGTATCAATTACAACTTGTAAGGGGGAGTGGAGTCTCGAGAGTGAGTATACCATCCTTCGTTTACGAGTGTGTATTGGCTTTTGAAAGATAATAGAAATCCCAAGGCGTTCTTGGGGACTCGGACGTAGACCAAAGCTTTAGGTCGAACCAAGTATAAAATTCCATAGTGTTCATTTATGATTCACTCATAGCTCTAGTTTTTGTGTTCGAAAGAAAAATTTGAAATCACCTATTCACCCCCTCTAGGTGATATTCCTCTTTCGAGATACTCTGAGAATGGAGCACATTGAAGTACTTTCAGTATTAAATGGAATTAGAGGCAATTCATCCTCGAGAGCCCTCGTATTTGATCATTTTAACTCCGATTTGAGCCATTCCAACTTCCTTGTCATAGTGGAGACTTGTAGAATCTAATTTAACAACTGTATGATGATTTTATCATTTATCAAGTTCTTAACTTAATCTTCTTCTCTTGATCATATTACGTTTTTCAAATATGTCCCTCTTCTTCTTGTACTTGATATCTTCTTTAATTTATTCTTTCTAAAGTCTCTTATCTCCTTCTTGAGCTATAATTCAACTTGAACTATCTCTACATTAAATATAGTAGTTAGTCAATATAAGAGATAAATATATCATTACAAATCTTGCTCTTAAGAATGTCATCTATGACTACGTCCCTGAGCTCCTCATTTGTGAAATATAAAGGCGAACTAGATGGGCCGCTATGATGCTCTTTGAACTTCGAGTAGGTCTTCTCACGGAGAGGACTTCTCGCGAATATTTCCTTCATTGGCTCATAGGTATCTAGCCTCCGCCCATTGCTCCGCTTTATAACATTACAATCGAACTCGGTTTAGGAATTGCGTCGTCAACCTCGGCGGAGCTTTTTCCGTTTGTCTATCCCGTTTTTGAATCTTTACGGGAGGGCTCTACCAAATTGACTCTTGGGCTTATGTTTGCGCCCTTTCCTTGATGTTCTATGACATATTGTTGAAGCTTGCCCTCGCGGATAAACCTTTCGATAGCATCTATGAGTTCAGTAACATTCATCCGGTGGTATGACCTCGTCTGGCCGTGGAATGCTACGTGACCTGGATTGAATTACCCTGCCAGATCTATGGTAGGGATAAACTTAGGAGTCGATCGACCCTTTTCATCTCTCGCTGCCGATACTTCCTTCCATTACTTGTGACCGCGTAACATTCAAAGTTTGTGTATTTCATATTTGCTTCTCGACTACCAAACTTCCCTCATGGCGTTCTTATTCTCATGAGCCCCTTAAGCTGGGAGTCCCTTCTCCTACTGTAGTGTAATCTATCCCGGGTGGAGTGGCTCACGCCTTGGTCCCACTTCTCGGATCATTTGCTACACCGCATACTCGCTCCGCCTCGAGAGGTATTTCTTTGAACGAAGTTATGAAATCATTTTGGATTCTTACGCCTGTTCCTTCAAGAATGATTAAGCCGGAGGGCTCTTTATCAAGGCCATCGACTTGACAAATGGACGTGGTACGTCCTCATTTAATCCAAAGACCATGCGGTTGCTGCATGGTTAAAGTGATCCGGGTAGCTTTGGAGCTGCCTAAACCCGGTCGTTGCTTGATTTTGTATAGAGAATACTGGGACTTCAGAGTTGCGCTTACTAGTCAAGCAAAGTGCAACTCGAGAGCCTCGGCTAAGTCTTCGAATTTATGTAATGGACTCCTAACTGACAGAGCCATGGAGCAACTAGTTTATTCCTTTGAGGGTTGGCAAAGAAAGATCCGTGCAACGATTGGCTCCTCCAGGACCTCTTACCGCCATGTGCATGCCGAAATTCTCCAAGTGAGTCATCGGGTCTTGAGTGCCGTTGTACTTCAACGGCTCGGTTAGATTTTAGTTTTTGTGGAAGCGGGCGCTTGAGGATTTGTTTCGGAAAAAAGGGCTGTATGAAGCCGGGCTATACATGGTCTTAACATTGGAACCCGGTTGGAGACCTTGGTGTCTTGTCCCTTTCGGTTTGGCTTACCACTTGGAAGTCTTGGCCCGAGGAGGCCCGGCTTTTGGCCACACAGCGGTTTTGTCTTCGTATTGCTCTTCTTACTGGAAGCCGAAGCCGGTCGTCTTCGTCCCTCCTTCCCGAGGACTTGCTTCCCATGGCCCTCGTCGAGAATAAAACCGGGTTCTCTTTTTTTCTTCAGCGCTCCTCCCACTTTTGGAAGTGGAGGGTATGGCGCTTGTCCATGTTGTCCATAAACCCAATTATTGCTAGCATTCGGTTGGAGGGAGCGAAAATCGGTTCGATGTTTGGAGTTCTCTTGGTGACCACCCGGTTGGAGTTCCGAGGCTCGTGTGCGATGATTTCGCTGGAGCCGAAGACTTCGCGTGTCGGGCAGGTTGTCATTCAAGGGTTGGTCGTTGTTGGGGATGAGAGGTTCTTCCTATTGTGAGAAACCCCGACATTATTTGAGATTTACAATCACTCTACAATTCCTTGGGGGATTCTCACAGTAAGTCTCGTAACCTTATCCGGTGAGGACGTCCTCGTTTCAGGAGAATTATGAGCATAAAAGCTTTTGTCCCTCGGTTTATGTTGATTTGGATGACCAATTAAAGAAGAATGTAGCCTTGATCTTACTCATTTGGTTTAGACAATTTGAACCTTCTTATATCCATTCAGACTTCTCATACAGTACCCATTCTTTTGTCAAAGCATTCTATTCTTTGCATGCAAAGTGACAAATCTATTGGATAGTGATAGAAATCTAATTGAGGAAAGGATTACTACCACGCATTAGAGGGAAACGGATCCTGCATCAATTGTGCATACCTTAATTCCCTCCATCAAATACAAAATCCCCCGCTATTGCATCCTCAAAACTATAACAATAAAGCGGATATACTCACTACTCAAACCCGATGAGCCTATCCCCGTGCTTTAGAGATTCTAAATTTAAATCAAGATCGTACGCTCCCTTAAGCAAAGAGCTGCTGGTCACATATATACTAGGAATCTAAATTCAAAAGGAGGAAATCTCACTCATTTTGCAAAGAAGGATTTATCATTTGCCTCCCATCATTGATCAAGTTCCTCATGATATTGGAGATTGGATTTTTCAAGAGATGTTCAAATTTCATTTCCATGGAAGGAAAAAATCATAGATCAAGAGCCACTCAGTCTAGAGTTCAAGAAGCTCAGAGTGCACCACCTCAGGCTCAGCCTCCATGACAAAATGGACAAAATCTTGCAACATCATTCCATTTCCCATATAAGGTGTTGACGTAAATGCCTTTACATCAGGCCGGATCTAGCTCCATCGGTTCCTCCACCTACATCCGAACCAACTATCACAATCCCAATCATACAAACCACTTCCATGGCCACTAAACCATTTGTACTAGATAACATGTCGATCTCGCTTCTTGATACCCAACCTCTACCCTGTATGATCCTCCCTTGTTTCTTAAGATGACAAAGGTGGAGAAGAGTTGAAGTGAAGAAAGCATTCTTGCTATTTATGTTTTATTCATGTTTTGATCACCTTAATTTTATTTGGCTTTTGGAAACTTTATGGTCATTCGTAATGCTCTGTCTATTTTTAAAATGATATGACAATGTAGTTTATGTGCTCGTTGCTTATTAATTCAAATTAAATATGCCGCTAACTCGATTATGATGCAATTTATTGTTTGACATTAATAATCCGCTTCTCTACTTCTACTCAAATTCTAATTCCAATTGCAACCTCAAGATGTTAATCACCAATCATAAGTAATTGCAAATTTGAGTTGATCTCAAGTAATCTATGATGAAGCATTTACCCATATCTATACTCAAACGAAATGATTCTCAGAAAAGAAACTCAATGTTTTTACAAAAGTGTTATTCTCAAACTAACTTTGAAATAAATTCAAATGATCAAACATTATTTTGAAAGGAATCAAATGTTTACAAATGTTGTCATCATCAAAAAGGGGGAGAATGTTAGTTCTCTATGTGTTTTGATGATTAATAACAATTGTAAACAAGTATGAATGTTTTTGATAAGCCAAATCAGTCAATTTCTCTTCAAATACATTACGTTCATCAAAAGTCTCCTCGTGATCCCAATGGATCCGAAGGAATTCTGCCTCCTTGATAACTAACCTCAAAGGAGGAAAGTCACGCGTTGAACTTCTCGAAAATTTCTCCTGTAAGACGACAATAGCGTGTTCGTAGTGTTTTCGCCATGACTCTCCACCAACAGTCTGCATCTCCTTCGAAGCTTGTATATCGCCAATCTGAGCCTTTGCGATTTTCCGGCACTCCATTACCTCAAAAATCTTCTCTAACTTCATTAACAATCCTTGGCCGCTTCCAAATGGCTTGCCTTGAAAAGCCCAGGGGTTTTGAAACTACCGAATCGAGTAACCCAATATTGTGAGTATTGGCATCTCGGGTGGTCGAGGTGGTGGTGACCGGGATCCTTCGGATCTCTCGCCTTTTCCTCGGTTTGTCTATCATCTTCGTCTCTTTCTTCTTCATTCTCAATGTTTTGTCTTCCTCATGTCCGGCCACGCTCTCGGCCTTGCCTTTCGCCCGAAGTTCCTCTATCATCGCTCTTTGTTCATCTAGCATCTCTCCTTGTCCATGTATTACTGACCAAAGGCTCTTGCAAAATGGGTCTGTTGAGTTGGTTCTTGAACCGGTTGTTCTGGATCTACTACTAGATCTTGTTAGTTCTCTATGTGTTTTGATGATTAATAACAATTGTAAACAAGTATGAATGTTTTTGATAAGCCAAATGAGTCAATTTCTCTTCAAATACATTTTGTCATCGCCGAACTCGAGCCTAGATAGGCAAGCTCGAGTTTGTGCGCTAAGCACGAGAACAAATCGGGCTATTACAACGTATGAACTCGAGCCCGAATACCTAAGCTCCAACCTAAATCTCCGTGAGTATGATTTTAAAGAGTTTACAATGTGTAAACTCGAGCACAGTATAAACAAGCTCGAGTTTGCCTTCAAGGGAAATGTTTTCCAATTGAAAACCATCTCTTTAAACTACGAGTTTATATTTTGTGTAGAGTTTGCTTATTTTCTATGGTTGTTAATTGATGCAAACTCGAGCCTAAAGATATGGACTCGAGCCAACATTCTTGTGCAAGAGTTTACTCTGTGGTTTGACAAACAAAAAAGAAGAGTTTACAAAACTTGTAAACTCGAGCCTCATTATTGCAAGCTCGAGTTTTCCCTTGGCGAAGAGCTTCCAAGTTTTCTATTTACAAACTCCAGAGTTTATACTCAAACCTCCAGCTTCTCTCTCGCGAAGCCTTGACATAAACAAAGTCGAACTCGAGTTTCGACATTATGAACTCGAGCCTTGTCATTGAAAATGAGTAGCAAATGTACAAACTCCAGAGTTCATATTTGAGCTCCAGCTCACGTTTTTTAATGACTAAAACTTTTAGGCATGAATAGTGTTAAACTCAAGCCTAATCACTAACGGACTCGAGCTCCGCCTAGTTTGTGAAATGTGATTTGTGGTGCTCTCCCGACAAATGCTCACGGCGATGCTTCAAACTCGAGCTTGTCTTTATGAACTCGAGTTTACATGATGAGAAAATTTACAAACTCCAAAGTTTACATCAAACTCCGAGTTTGCTCCTCGAAGATGAACAACTCCGATACTCAAAGTGCCTTACAAACTCAAGCCTGACTTGGCGAATCTCGAGTCTTAGTCGACGCACAAATGATCGTTACGATTTCATCCTATTTAGTTTGAATTATAAATCTACCATTTCGTGCGAATTGATTACATTCATTTAAAGGATTCATATCTATATTTAACCACTCTAATTCCGTAAAGTTTCGTGTATTCACAATTAGTTGGATCAACTAAGATTGATTTCACGCGACAATCGAACTTCACCATGAAGATGAATTCCCGTCTCTGAAATATTGATGCAACGATTACCTAGAATGATTCGTCATTCAAATCAATTGATGAATATTAAAAGACTTTCATTGTAGATCAATCATCTGAAATTCAGAAAGATTGTAACCCAACGGCTATAATCCTCAACAGCTAGAATTTCAAATGGAGAATATGCAGAATTGAAAAGTAACGGTCATATGACAATTTGCCACTATATATAGAGCTGGATACAAATCTTCAAGAGACACACAACAAGTCAAAACGAAAATCACACAAGTAGCTCATCAATATTTCAGTTTTCTTTTCGTAAAGTATCTTTGATACTTAGAACTTCAAAGTTTATCAATAATTACTCCGTGAGAGAGTTTACACACATATATTTCATTCATTGTAAGAATCTCAAGTCAAGGGAACTTGAGATTGGGATTTAGACACAACATGTGGGGAGCGTATCCTAGAGAGAGGATAATCATTGAGTACGAGTCCCGTATCTGAGATTGAGTGATAGTAGAAAAACCCAGAGTCTCGGGGACCGGACGTAGGTCAAGAGTTAGGACCAAACCAGGATAAACTTTCGTGTCAAGCTCTTCTTCCCTATCTCTTTACTTTCAGCTTCATCTTGGGTGCACGGTAAATGAAAGAATTTTGAAATCCCCAACCACCCCCTCTTGGTGATTTCCTTTCATTTTCACGTATCTTTTCTGTTTTCGGAGTTTCATCCGGCGTGGCCCAACTACATATATAAGCTCGTGCTAGGATAATCACCGCCCGATAAATCCGGCGATCATCGTAGTTATCGAGACCGATATCGCAGTTATCGAGGCCGATATCGTGGTTATCGACTATCGAGACTCGATATCGTGGTTATCGAGGCCGATATCGTAGTTATCGAAATGATGCACCGTCCGAGGGTGGTACACCGGTTCAAGATGGTATATTGGTTCGAATGGTATACCGAAGTAAGGTGGTACACCGACCTTAGGCTATATCGTATTCATTTCAAAATATGCTCCCAAATTTTTGAAAAGGCTTTGAACCTAAGTCTGTTAACCGAACAGAATGGCCAGGTAAGTATCTATCATGGGGGCCTCACCGAGTTCACGGCGACTTAATGGCATACCCACGTAGACTAGCCTTGCCTTCGCACCAAACTGGTCCGTAATAACATAGTTAAATTCATGCCGGGACTACTTGCTCGATACCAAAAATGTAACATCCCATTTCCAAAAGCAAGATATATTTTTTCATCAAACATCATTTCAAAATCATCGTAGTAGAGCAATAGAGCGATTGAGTAACTCGATATGTATATATAAAACGCCGTAAGTCCTGGTTTGGGTTACAACGGTACAAGAATCTGCGTGGTTCAAAAATGATGTACAACAACAAAAGGAAGGCTACCGCCGAACATCGAAAAGGAAGTCTTCGCCAGTCTCTACGCGCCTGCTTGACTCTGTACTTTTGACGGAAAACAGCGGAAAGTCCGACAGCGGTACGTCAGATAGCGGAACAAGGTTACTGATATCCTATAATGATAATATTACATTTTTTCAATATTTGACATCATAACAGGCATTTTAGGTATAAATTACCATTTTCCCCTAGTTGCCTAATCGGTGGAATTTCGCCAACGCTTCGCTACTTTGACTGTAATCTTCAAAATTTTGCCATAACTCCGACCCCATCATGATTTTCGAAATTAATGACTAAAATACCCTTAACATATGATATCTAATCATACTTGGAAGATTAAAGACTAAACTAGCATTTCTACTCTAACTACCGGAAGAACTACGAAAGCTTAAGACTAATGACCGAAGAACTTACTCAGAGCTTCGCTACAGATTTCTCCAGACTCCTTCCTCCTCCTTGCTGCTCCTCAATTTCGAAATTCTCAAGTGAGATTTGGTGTGAAGATTTCTAATGAAGGCAAGGGCTATTTATAGGGAATTCGGTGTTACTATTCATGCTTTACCAAACCGATTCTGGACCGTAGGATCGCACTTTTGCTGAAGTGGCATGATCTTGTCCATACACCTAGCTGCCGACCTCCTCCCACCTTAGGTGTCAAAATTTTGTAGTCATTACACCTTTTGCTTTTTACCTCCGCGCCGATAAAGTTCCCAGATCGGTGTCCGAATCGCGTAATCTTAGAATCTCAAAAATCCGAATCACAACTTTGAAGTTCTTTTCTTACTCATTAGAAATGTCCGGTTTAACTAAATTTTTGATCCCTTTCGTGTCTTCTCCGGCCTGCCAGAAGATTTACGGAAAAACGCGTCGATTACGGAAATAATTTCGATTATCAACTTCGGGACAAAAATTCACTGATCCATAATTTGTCCAGTTGATTACCAACTCATCCCCATATATTGAGTTATGATTTATTTTCTACGTGTTTTCATTTCCTCAACTGCTCCTTTGTCCTTTTCATCTTATTCTCTAATTGTTCCGTCGGTTTCGGAAATGACTTCGGAGACAAACAGCTCCGAGATAAAAATTCACTTGTCTATAAAATACTCGACCTTAGAAACCTTGCTCATGGTTTTCTAGATAGGATTTAATTTCTATCCGTGGTCATTTATCCTATTTGCTTTTTCACCAAAATATCACAATTTATATTATTATTTTAATACTTAATATCTAGATATTATTTTGCACCATTCTTATCCTCTTTTGATCCACAAAAGTTCGGTCAAAACCTGGTCTTTTTATTTCTTTTCGTTTTTATATTTTATTTATTTAATTAATATTATAAAAATAATTAATAATTTTTATATAATTTTTTACAAAATTTCCCTATTAGTTCATACTTGTTTTTAGCCATAAACCACTAATTATAGGGTTTTACATAATTATCTTTGGATTTTCCTTTGTTTAAGCCCAAATAATTAGTCAGTAATTATTTAATTAATTACCCACTATCTTTTGATAATTTTCCCTACTAGAATAACTCATTTTCTCACAACTATTGGACTTACATTGTTATTTTATGCTTTACATAAAATATTAAAAATCATGGGGTCAATAATGATCCCGGAATACT
The DNA here is from genome assembly GCA_025563575.1 of Acacia pycnantha. Taxonomy (NCBI): domain Eukaryota; kingdom Viridiplantae; phylum Streptophyta; class Magnoliopsida; order Fabales; family Fabaceae; genus Acacia; species Acacia pycnantha. Next base: position 115,324 of record JAMWYP010000557.1, on the reverse strand, counting down.
TTTAATTTTTCCTCGCTATTTTCCAAGGAAATAAATCCCAAAATTGTCTAAATTAGAGACAACATACTCTCTAATTTTTAATAATTATTTTATTGCCTCTAAGGATTTTTCATAATTTTCTCAAGTCATTTTATGCTCCACAAGGACATTTTGGTCATTTCGACACATTATTGATTTTTCCTAATTTCCAAGAAATTTTCCTTTGGAAAATAAGATAAATTTAACTTTCTTTTGAAACCACATATTTACCTATTTTCAATAGGTATTATTTCCTAATTTATGGTATTTATCATAAATACGATTTTTAGGGTATTACAATTAATTGACACAAATTATGATTTTTTTCCCCAATTTTGCAATATTTTGTAGCGGTTGTAAAACCGCTACAAATTTTAATTCGGATTAAATATTTGTAGCGGTTTACAACCGCTACAATATTTGGACACCAATTTTTTTAAATTCATCATCTTGAGGGCATCTTGTAGCGGTAACTCAAAACCGTTACTAATGCAAAGAGCGCTTTATTATATAAGTAGCGGTTTTAGAAAACCACTACAAAACATCTTGCAACGATGTATTTTGTAGCGGTTCTTTAAATTGCTACTAATGTCATTTGTAACGGTTAAAACCGCAACAAATACGTAATTTTAACCGCTACAAAACGTCGGTTTTTGTAGTGGTGGTTGAGGAGATCCCTCTTGTTGGGGATTAGTACCTGATCCATTTGAGGGCTTGGTTGAGAGGTTTATAATTAATGACCAGTCTGGATGCTCCTTTCTGTTTTTGCATTCTTATTTACATTGAAGGACTTCTACTAATTTTCCTGATTAATGTTTTGGCTAGGAGTCCTTCTATTTTCTTTTGGCAGAATTCAAGGAGTTCTTGGTTCATCTAGATGGGTCTGGCCATTGTTTCATGGAAATCATTTTCGTAAGGCAATGTTATGGAATTTTTCTTCCTTTCCCAAAAAGTGTTCAGGAGGTCGGAACATATAGATTGTTGGATATGGTCGAGAAGAATTTGGCTTATTTTTGGTTTTCAGGCTGGGCAAATTGTTTGCCTATGGTTTTGAAAGAGATTTCTTGTTTGAGAAAGTTTATTTGTATAGTCTTGAAGAGGATGGAATGAATTTCTTTTATTAATGGCTTGTATATGAAGTCAAGAAGGGTGTGAGTTTCTAAATGTAGGACTGTTATACCATCATATCATACATAGAAGAGGAAAATCATTTTAATGAAAGGGATCCTTAGGATGATTTTATTGCTTATGTTTTTTACTAAAAGAAAAGGAGTTCGGACTTTGAATCCTTGATTGTCTATGACAATATCAGTTGTCTTGTATTGGATTGAGAGTTTATAGTTGACACAGGAAGTTCCTAGTCATTCTTTGGTTTTTTCAAATATGCAGTTGGGATAAGGCCTTCTTGAAAACAATTTGAATTGGCTCTTATACCGAATAAGGCTGTTTCTTCATGAACAAATTCATGGTTGATATCTATTTTAATTTTAATATAAAAATTTTGGATTTTAATCTCTCTATTACCTAGATGGAGAAATACAAGTACATCTTGAAGCCTTCTCAAAGAGGTATAATCTCAGGTTACTCCATATATCAAGTGAATTGAAACTTCCATGTGGTCTCAAATTCCTTCCTAATGCATTGAAGGTTATTTGGTGGAGCTCATATCCACTAGAAACTCTTCCCAATGGAACTCACTTGAATATACTTGTTGACATTCAAATGCCTTTTAGCAATATAAAACATTGGAATGGCATGCAGGTGAAACACTTTATATCCCATTGTTTTCTTACATATTTGTGTTGATACTGATACAACTGTTTTGTGAGACTAAATCTCCATTTCTATTTATTTGGTTAGCATATGAAGAATTTGAGTTTTATTGATCTAAGCAACTCTAAGGATATGGTTGAAACCCTAGATTTCTCACAAATTCTCTTCTAGTGAAATTAAATCTTGAAGGGTGCTCATCTCTTGTGTTAGTTCATCATTCACTTGGAGAGTTGAAACGACTTGTTGAAGTGAATTTGTCATGATTCACGTTTCACAAGGCTTAAAATCCTTCCGAAAAAATTGAAAATGAACTCTTTGACATGTTAGTTTGTGCGAAAAAATTTCAGTGCTTCAAGAGTTTGGGGAATGTATGAAAAAATTAACTATGCTTGATGCAAGTCAAACTGCTGTAACCAAACTTCCAGAATCACTTGGATTCTTGGCTGGCCTTAGAGATTTGAATCTCAGTGGCCCCTGAAATGGTGTTCTTCAAATGTCTGGCTTCAATCAAACATCATTAACCATGGTGGACTTGAGCTATTGTCACCTTAGTGATGGATCAATTCCTGATGATTTAGGCGGTTTGTCATCATTAATTACTTTAAATTTGGAAGGAAATGATTTTGTTCATTTACCCAGTGGTTGCTCTCTAATCTGTTTCAACTATTTCGTCTTTATTTGAGCAACTGTACAAGGCTTGAGTCGCTGCCAAAGCTGCCGCCAAAGTTAATTTTATTACATGCGGTACCGATTGTTACTTAATGGAACCTTTATCATCAGGTACAAAATGTTAATGATAGAGTTGCATGTATTCTTTACTCTCATTTTTAAAGCAATTACTGGCAATGAAATTTTTATGAACGTCGTTACAGTCAGGATATATACCTGAGGAAAATTTTCTTGCAAGAATGAAGAATTCTGAGATACCTTCATGGTTTCCAAACATAGCCTTATCTTTCCTTAAAAGAAAAAGAGTGGCGTTGGAGTATGAATTAGTGGTGGACATGCCTCCACATTTTCGTGCAAGTAAATGGTGAGGACTTGTTGTATGCCTCAAAATTAAAAACCTGTCGTCCCAGGAAAAACTAGTGATTTCCTGGAGTTGTAAAGCTCCTGAAGATTATTATATTTACAAAAATTGGGAAAATGAACTTTCACCTGGGTATGATTGGTAGCCTCGTGTTTGCCTAATGCTTTTAGATTTTAATGAGAAAACATGTTGGCAACATTTAAGAGGAAATAACAACCGCCTTCACATCAAACTTAGCATCACTTGTCAAGATTCTCGGTTCCTAAAATTGGAATGTGGGTGGCGGGCGCTGTGCAAAGAAGAGATACAAGAGTAGGGCAACACCACCTGAGGTTGGTGCTGTTTTAATCCCATTTATCTTAAATTCATTCAAGCAATTATTGTATGTGTAGTATGAGTTATCCTCTTTGAACTTATTTTCATCTTATTTTATTTTCTCTATTTTTGTCGTTGTAATACTCCCTTTAGTTCTAAATATAAGAACAAGTTTACTTTTTTGGATATACTAGAAAATCTAATTAAATTATTTTAAAACATTTATGTTTGTCATTTTTCTTCAAATTGTTTTACATAACTTATAAATTGATATATAACTAAGGATATATAATATATGATATGATTAAATAATTTATTTAGCTTTCTTATTTTTTTCTAAAAAAATCAACTTTATATTATATATAGACTGGAGGTAGTACCTCTGTTGTTTTTTTATTAATTGTAATTCCATGCTCTATGGTTCAGCATAACTCTTGTCCTGAGCAACTGCCACAGCCAGGACTGGGTAGTTCCAGAGGTGGAACTCAAGGAGGAAGGAAAGCGAGTGGCAGCAGTAACTGTGATAGCTCAAGGAGACAGCACCACAACCATCACTGATGTTTTTTCAGTTTATTAATTTTATTATTGTTTACATTTATCTTTATATTTATGTTTGTATTTGTATTTATTAAATTAAATAAAAATTATGAAATTAATATTTGTGATGGCTAAATGAAACGATTCAATGTTAACCTTGATGGAATTTTTGCAGTTGAAGCAAATTTGATGAGGAGAATTTGAGTTTATAGTCCCTTCCTTTGGATGATGATCAATGATCCTTTTGGTTCTTGTCATCATAGAGGAACATATTCAAATGGAATTTATATCCTTCTTGGAAAACTATGATCGAGCTCACAAATTTTTTTCTTTTGTGAATTGTTGAGGTTGTAACTAACAACTCGGATGCTTTCTAAATTTCTTTTACCTCACAAATTCAACTTATTATTACTTAACTTCTACAGAAAATAACTTAGCTTTCTCCCTTCTCCCTTTTTATAAGCAATTTTATCTCTCTTGGGGCTGATTCTTAATATAAGTAAATGTCTTAAAATTTAACCCACTGTTTCTTTTTATACCCCTATCAAATACATATCTTTATATTAATTATTTCTTACTCACAACTAATTTTCTATCATTTAATCATTTATTATACATTCTCTCTTATATTTTATACTCATTTTCTCTAACTTTTTACTCATTATATTGTTTCTCCTATGTTCTTTTCATAGATAGGGGTGTATTTGGAAGAAACATGATATTTTTGACACATTTGTTATTTTTAACCATTTTTAACTGTTAGTTCATTTTACACAATTAAGAAGAAAGTTGTTTATCACAAGGACAAGAGGGAATATTATTTAACTAATAATCCAGAGAAAAATCCGCAGTGTCATCCACCGCAAGCAAGTTTAAATCCACTAATCCAGGTACACCAATTGTGGGATGCATAACAAAGGTTCATTATAGACACTTGTACATTGAATGGCACAAAACTTAACAGACATTTAGTTAACAAAGATAGTATTATAACAAAGATAGTATTATTGCTACATTTGAACAAATTTATATGTATTTTGTATCCAAGTGAATATTATGACACTAGGTGCATATTCACCACAAGACTAGTTATGGATAAATTTGCACTTTAATCCTTATATAAAGCCTCGATTGTGTGTGGGTCACATGTCCCAGCTCTCGAGCCAGGTTCTTTATGAAAAATCAAGTCCTTTACGATCCTCTAGAAACAATTTAATTATTATGTCTCTTTGATTGTAAAATTCATCAAGTTCAGCTCCATATATAATGAACTGAAAATAATTAAGGGTTGATACTGCCTTTATTATAAGGCACCAACTAACAAGTTTATTTGGTTTTATTTATAAGACGCTTGCTTGTTCTCAATGAGTATTAATTATCTTTTTCCATATATACTCATAATTAATAAGGGTAGTTGGTGAGAGTGATAATTAATATAATATTAGAGTTTAATGTAATTAATAGGGGTAATATTAAAATTTACTTAAATTATAGGACAACTTTATTGATTTTAACTGTTTTTATTGGTTTGTGAGAAAAGTTTGTTGGTGCCTTATAATAAGGACCAAAGGAGTAGAACTACCCTCATTTTACTCAAACAATAATTTGGATTTTGGTCGGAAAATGCATATATATCCAATAGTCATAAGAATAGAATAGACCATTAGGGTGTTCATGATGCGCATGGCCCCGTGCGCCCGCCCACGCCCATTGAAAAATTGCCCATTGCACCTCAAGAAAAAATAGCTCGAAAAATTGGGTATAATTGGGCTGGACATTTTTGTGGAAGGGTGGGCATCGAAGGTGTATGTCGCCCTGCCCAATAGTATATATAGTATTATATATTTTTTATTTTTTATAGAATAGTATTATATATTTTTTATAAATTATATAACTTATAATCCATTAATATCTTCATTTCTCTTTGAGAAAAAAAAAATCTTCATTTCTTCAGCTCTCCCTTTTCTCATTTCTATTTAATTATAATTTTTTGATGCCTTATATTTAATGGATTATGGATGTTATTTAATTCTTCACTTCTAGATATTTGACTATTTGTTAAGACATATAGTTGTCTTTTTAATAGAGCGAAAGAGTAATCGGTTCATAGCCAAATCATCAACCATTGTGTAACATTGTATAGATTGCGTAGTCCTAAGGTTTAGAAAGGAATTAACGGAATAATAGAGTAACGAATAACGAGAACAACAAAAACGATAAGATAAAGATAGTCTTACCGCACGCCTACTCCGGTACTTGCCTCGATCCTCGAACCGTGGTCCTCCCGACCTGAAGCTACCGAGATTCAATTCACCATATTGAATCTCGAGTAACTGTTAACCTCATACCCAAACAATACAAGATATAGACAACGAGATATTCTAGAGCTAATACAACGGTATATAATCACAAAAGCACTCAAATAGATGCATGATCATTATGCCGACAAAACATAAGCAACAAGCAATATGTAAGCCCCACAATGTAAAAACAATAACAACACCTGCACTATTCACCGGTGCCACGATGTACAAATCGTGTCTCGCCGCTAGGAAAACATAACGGCGTTATCAAAACCATAACCGTGAAAAATGTCATATAACGGTCTACGAACTATCTATCATATGTATATGCATTTAAGGAACACAAGATTAGTGTTACAATGCGCGTCCAGTACCTTTGTTGGCAACGTTAGGTATTACGGCGGAAAACGTATTTTCACGGAAAACGTGAACTTCAAACGGCTAGTCGGGCGGCGTGGACGGCGACAAATCAGAGATTCTGATATCCTATACGAATAATATCACCCTTATTAGTGATTTGACACTATAATTGGCATTTTAGGTAAAAATTACCATTTTGCCCTATACCCCTAATTGGCGGAATTTCGCCAAGATTCGTTACTCTAGCAAATTTTCTTCCGAAATTTTGCCGTAACTTGACGCAATTATGATTTTCGAAAATAATGACTAAAATAGCCCTCCCATATGATACCCAATCATACTCGAAATTTAAAGGCTATTCTAACAAATTCTACCCTTACTTTTGAAAAACTGCGAAAGCTTCAACTTTCTGACTACTCGATCCCTACTATGTTTTTACCTCCGCATATTTTTCAACGCAAACAAGGCCTAAAACAAGAATAGGAATCTCATCACCTACTTCCTAAATCCAACCAACAATTCTACCGAACTAAAACTAAGAACTCGAACTTAAAAACTAAAGCCCTAAAGACTTACCAGTTGAAGATCTCCGAACAATTTTCCAGGCTTCGCAAAAATCTCCAGAGCTTCTCTCTCTCTTTCTCCCTCTAGGCTAAGCCAAACAAGGGAAAATGGTGTGAAGAAAGTGAAGGGAGGGGGTATTTATAGAAACGGTGGTAGGGTTTCGGCCGTCGGATCAACTTTGTGAGAAGCGATCTGGACCGTCCAACACAACTTTTGGAAAAAACCCTTTCTCCCCCTTTTGATTTCACACTAGGCCGAAAATTCAAGGGTCTTGGCCAATGGGAGGTGGCCACGTGTCACCTTCCAGAAAGCTCGGAGGAATTTCTCGGATCGGTACCCGATTCGCGTAATTTCGGAGAAATCTCAAAATTCTGGATTTATAACTCTGAAAACATATTCTCACTTAGTAGAAATGTCCAAGTTAACCTATATTTTGATTCCATATAGGGCTCCAACAGTCCAGTTGAGTCTTTCTCGAAAAACGTGTCCGAACGCGTCCGGTGTCGAAACTTGTTTTCGGAAACATCAATCTCTTCAGAAAAAATCACTGAATCCAAATATGTTCATGAAAATTCCCAATTCTTTTCCAAATGTCACAACATAACCTTTTCGTCCTCTTGGCTATCGGCATTTTCTCGAAATTTCCTATTTCGTCTTATTAGGAAATGCACAAACGACTTCAGAATTTACTTCCGTAAGAGTTTAACGGAAGATAAAATTCCACTGATCATTAATCTATCTTGACTTTGAAATTCCTATTCCTAGATCTCTAGATAGGGTCCGTTTCCTAATTTATATATTACTATTCATGCACTTTAATTATATTATTAAATAATAAAACACATGTGCTTATATTGAATAAATATCATGATATTATAATTTTGATCCAATCTTCATTTTTTTGTCCAAGATTTCGGCTGGGCATTTTTTTGGATTTGTAAATCTTTTTCATGAATTATTTAATTATTTAATTAATTACTTAATTCAATTTTTATTAAAAATTCCCCAAAATTCTCTAATTGGTCCATTCTTGTATTTAGGCTTAAAAATACCTAAACTCAACTATTTTTCATAAAAATTTCCAATTAATTAGTAAATATATTTTCACTAATATTCAACTTATTTCCACTAATTTTTGAGCTTCCCATAATTATTACTAAATTTCCTTTGCTTATGCTTAAGTAATTAGCCATTAATTACTTAATTACTCTTTTAACCATGGTTGGTAATTTTCTTAATTAGAATGTCTCATTACCTTCATACTCTTGTATTAACATTAGAAATTTCATGCCTCTTGCATCATTTAGAAATTACAATGGTATTTTGGTCATTTAATACTTTATGAACATTCTTTTACAATTTCTCCAAGTTCATAATTTATTAAATTACCATAATTAGAGATAATATACTCTCTAATTCACTTGGTCATTTCTTGTCTTTCAGGATTTTTCATAAATTTTCTAAGTTAATTACCCTTTTGCAGGGCCGTTTTGGTCATTTTGGCACTTTGGCCCTTAAACTCCCTAATTTCACGCAGAAATCCTACTTAGAAAATAGACTATGATCACACAAGTTTAGGGATCAAGACTTTGCTTATCGAAATATCCAATTTTTATTCATAATATTCCAGGATAAAAATCAGGGTATTACATTTCTCCCCACCCACAAAATTTCGCCTCGAAATTTAATCTATACTAACTAAACTTCGGGCCATGAACTCGGATACTTCTCCTTCATGTCACTCTCGGTTTCCCAAGTTGCCTCTTCGGGTGTCAAACCCTTCCAAACCACCTTTACTATCGAGAATAGTCTTATTTACGAGCCGTTTCTCCTTGTGATCAATGATTTGTTCGCTCGACTATGAAGGTATTATCATGTCGTACTTCAACGTCTTCGTATTCAATGACATGACCTCGGTCGGTTTGGTATTTCTTCGATTGTGACACGTGGAAAACGTCGTGGAGATTACTTAGGTTCGGGGGTAAGGCTATCTGATAAGCTACTGGTCCTCGCTTTGCCAAAATTTCAAAGGGTCCTACGTATCGTGGACTCGGTTTCTTCCTCTTAAGCGTTAAGCCGACACGATTCTTGGAGATAACTTTAGAAATACATAGTCGCTGACATAGAACGTCAGAGGTCTCCTCCTTTTGTCAGCATAGCTCTTCTGTCTACTATGTGCTGCAAGGAGTCTTTTCTTGATCAGCGCGATCTGCTCAGAGGTTTGCTCAAGCATATCCGGCCTCAGTAATTGCTTTTCGGACGAATCATCCGGCCTGATGGTGATTGACACTTCCGCCCATACAATGCCTCGAACGGGGCCATTTGTATACTAGCATGATAGCTGTTGTTATATGCAAACTCGACTAGCGAAAGATGTTGATCCCAACTTCCTTTGAAATCCGGGGCACGTGCTCGTAGCATATCCTCCGAGTGTCGAATAGTTCTTTCGGTTGGCCGTCGGTTTGAGGGTGATAAGCGAGAACGAACCTTCGGCTTAGTCCCATACCTTCGTGTAACGCTTGCCAGAAACGGGATTTGAACCGCGTATCCCGATCAGAGACAATGCTCGTAGGGACACCATGTAATCTCACTATCTCTTTGATATAAATCTCCTTGATCGTTACGGAGAATAGTGGATCGATGGGAATGAAGTGTCTTGACTTGGTTAATCATGTCAACAACTACCCAAATTGTATCATGATTTCTGATTTTGGGCAGACCTACCACAAAATCCATGGTTATGTTCTCCCATTTCCATTCGGCGGCTCAGTCCTTGCAAAAGACCGGGGGTCGACGGTGCTCAATCTTCACTTTGACGACGGTCAAGCATTTGGCCACGTATTCTGCAACGTCTTTCTTCATTCAAGGCCACCAAAGTTCGGTTCATACTCAGTACATCTTGACCATGCACGGATGTAGAGTGTACTTACTCTTATGAGCCTCATCCATTATCGTCCGCCTTAATTCATCAATTGGCGGTATGTAAACTCGCTTCTTATACGACCAAACCACTAAGTGATAGGTCATAATCTTGGGTCTCGCCTCGAGTGATTTTCTCACGAATCTCGATAGCCCAATCATCTTGCTTCGAGCTTCGTCAACTGCGTCTCTCGGATCATACTCCCCTTGACTCACAAGAAGAGTAGCAAGATAGGCATCGGTGGTGCGTGCGGACCCATGCGGATTTGGTTGGATAGATTCGGATCTCGAAATCTTCCGGCGGTTGCTCTTGTATCATCATGTATGATACCTGCACTTTCTTTCTACTAAGAGCATCGGCAACAACGTTTGCTTTACTCGGATGGTATTTGATCTCCGAGGTGTAATCTTTAATCGGCTCCATCCAACGACGTTGTCTCATGTTGAGTTCTCGTTGATCGAACAAGTATTTCGGACTCTTGTGGTCACAATACACTTCTACGGTTACACCGTACGGTGTAATGCCTCCATATCTTCAAAGCGAACACGATAGCCGCCACTCTAGATCGTGTGTAGGATAGTTTAACTCGTGAGGTTTCGGTGACGAGAGGCATAGGCACACCACCGCCTCTTTGCATTAGGACACATCCCAATCCTTGCCCATTTGGCATCACTGTAGACAACATAGGTCTCATGCGGATCGGGGATAATCAATACCGGTCTGTAGTCAACCTCTCCCTCGGACTCGAAAGCTCTCCTCACAATCATCTCCCCATATAAAGGGTTGATTCTTCCTCGTAAGCTTTGTCAATGGTAGGGCAAGGCGCGAGAAATCCGTATGAATCTGCGGTAGTATCCCGCCGGACCAAGAAAACTACGGATCTCGTCAATAGTCTCTGGCGTTTCCAGGTCGAAGCTGCTTCCACTTTGCTTGGATCAGCTGCAACTCCGCCGCTAGATATAACATGGCCCGAAATTTCACTTGGCGGCCAAAATTCGCATTTGCTCAGCTTAGCATAAAGTTGCTTCTCCCGAGTATGCCTAACACCTTTCTGAGATGTTCTTCGTGCTCTTCTTTGCTCTTAGAATATATCAAAATGTCGTCGATGAACACCACCACAAATTGGTCTAGGTGTTGTCGGAAGATACGGTTCATGTAATCCATGAATACTGCAGGTGCATTTGTCAATCCGAAGGGCATCACAAGGAATTCATAATGCTCATATCTGGTTCTGAAAGCTGTCTTGGGAACATCGCCATCCTTAACTCGCAGCGATGGTATCCGAACGCAAATCAATCTTTGAAAAAGCGCTGTGGAACCGAGATAATTGATCGAAAAGATCATCAATCCAGGGAAGTGGATACTTGTTTTTGACGGTTACTTTGTTGAGCTCGCGTAATCGATGCGAGTCGGAAACTTCCATCTTTCTTCTTTACAAAAATCTTGGGGCTCCCCATGGTGATACGCTAGTTCGAATGAACCCCTTCTTCAAAAGCTCTTCCAAGTTGTTTCTTCAACTCCTGCATCTCGTTAGGAGCCATTCGATACGGCGCCTTTGATATTGATCTGTGCCGGGCATCAAGTCAATGTTGAACTCCACTTCTCGGATAGGAGGTAACTCGGTGAGATCCTCAGGAAATACATCGAAAAATTCATTCACCACGGGGATATCACGGAGTGAAAGGTCGGCTCTGCTTTGTACGAAAGAATACCATGAAAGCATGACATCCTTGCTTCACGCACCGATCGCTTACGTAGGCGAGAGAAAGTTCGAGGCTCACTTCAACCTTGTCTCCGGCAAATGATATCTCCTTTTGCCACGATCGATCATCCTTGCAGTTGGCCGTTAACCGATTCGGGCCGAATATGACGTCGATGCGGTGAAGAGGTAGACGGATAAGATCCACTTAGAAACTCGTCCGTCCATGTTAGCGGTACAATTCATACATGCATCGAAGCTAAAGACTTTACACCCAACGGTGTAGATACAACAAGATCAAATGGTAATCTACGGGCATGCAATCTTAAGCGACTTGCACAATCATAGGAAATAAGCAGTGACTAGCACGAGTCATACAATGCTTCAAGTAGATTTCCATTGAGATAGATGGTACCTTGAACCATCTCTCGGGGACTTCTTGGCCTCTGTGTTTGTCAATGCAAAGATTCGGCCGGTGTTTTGAGGTCTCGCCTCTGCGGTCTTCTCGGGGCAATCCCGGCTAATGTGTCCGAGGCCCGACACTTGAAGCGAGACTTGTTTCCCATCGCAGTTGGCTCTGGATGGTACTTCTTGCATTTGGGACACGTCGGGATCCCGTTTGTGCTGGGTAATTTTGTTGCCCCGGTTGGTAGGGTCTCTTGTTTCCACCACGGTTGTTGTTCCAAGGTGCCTTCCTCTTCGTGAGGAACCTCCGCGGTTGGATCCACCGCGACTTGCATTATTTCCGTCTGGCCGGGATTTGCGCGGTTCCTTCGGGTTGCGCTCCGTCGATCTGCAAGATCCTACGGCTTGGGCCATCTTAGAAAATTGGTGAGATACCAACCTTGCTCTTATGTCGTACCTCGGCCCGTTCACCAATCGGTTCGCTTTCCGGCTTTCGTTCACATTGCTCTTGAGATACGAAGAGTATCGGGACGGAGTTGGTGAAACGTGCGAAGTAGTCGTCAAATGACTCTTCATTCCCTTGTTGTATCTGCGAAATTCCTCCTCTTTAATCACTGAATTGAGGGAAGAAAGTATTGTTCGTTGAATTGCTCCAAGAACATCTCCGCGTAACGAGGGCTTGGCGGGGTTGTGGAAACGCTCTCCCACCATCGTGGGCATCGCCTCAACTTGTAGATAGCCGGCGGTGCCTTCGATTTCCGGGCACTCGATAACTTCAAAAATCTTTTTAGGCTTAGCGGCCAATCCTCGGCTAGTTCATTCTTTCCCCGGAAGCCGGGTGGCTTGACTTGCGGAAGCTGGTTGACCCGGCTCTCGGTGATTCTCTCTTTTTGATTGCGCCTAGGTGGTGATTGAGATCTCTCGGTCCCTCGAGCTCTTCATCATTTTCGTTGTCATCATTGTCATCATATTCTTCGTTATCATTGTTGGTCATCTTCTTCATGTTCTTCATTGTTGCGCTCTTCGTCTTGTCTTTGTCTTTCTGCTTTACGCCATTAATGCATCGATAAGAGCTCTCTTTCTCTTGCAAAGTTCGTTGCATCTCTTGTATGTCGTTTTGTTGGTTCAGGAGTTGATTTTGTGCATGTTGGCCCTCTTGGTGTCGTCCAACTTCAGGTATTGCTCCATCTTGAGGCTGTCTGCCTCTACCTCGACCTCGGCCTCATCCACGGCCTCGGCCTCTTGGTGCAGGCACCTCTTAGTATCGCCATGTTTTATTATTTTTCCTTTAAATGATTATGACAAATGTAAACATTAGAAAATGGCACATCACGTTGCATCAAAACATATATTCACATATTAGATGTCATTTACATGCTAAGGTATAATACATCATCTAGCTTCGGTTTATGACCAGTGGTTCAAATCCTTCGCGTTCGTAATTCATAACTTCATATCGGAAGTACGCTCTTCTAATAGTCTTCTTTGCGTTGTTCCGCCATCCAATGCTTTGATCGTATAGTGCTTATCGGCGTTACATTCGTAGCTAGAACTTGTCTAGGATGTTTAAGTTCAAAGAAAGATTCACTCTCGAATCGTCTTGACAAATTTTTAACAGTGGGAAATACTTACGATTGTCATCATCGGATGAATGATCGATCGACGAGGTTTCTCCGACTCTAAAGGCGTACTAGCCATTATCTGTTCATCTTTACACATTTACACCAATGGTCGTATCGGTACTCATTTTCAAAAAGTGCTCAAAGTTATAAGGCTTAAGAACCTAACTCAGTTATCCGAACAGGATGGCCGGGTAAGTGTCTACCATGGGGCCTCACCGGATTAGCGGTGACTTATGGCACGCCCACGTAGACTAGTCTTGCCTTCGGCACCAAAGCTTGTCCGTGGTAACATAGTTAAATACTTGCCAGAATTTCATGCTCTGATACCATAAAATGTAACATCCCAACTTGAAATGCGGAAATTTTTTTTTTTTTTAAGTCAGAGTTGAGCAATAGAGCGAAAGAGTAATCGGTTCACAGCCAAAACATCAACCATTGTGTAACATTGTATAGATTACAGTAGTCCCATCACAAAAGCACTCGGCGGATGCATGATCATTATGCTTGACAAAACATAAGCAACAAGCAATATGTAAGCCCCACAATGTAAAAACAATAACAACTGCACTATTCACCGGTGCCACGATGTACGATCGTGTCCTCGGCGCTAGGAAAACATAACGGCGTTATCAAAACCATAACAGTGAAAGCTGTACGTATAACGGTCTACGAACTATCTATCATATGTATATGCATTTAAGGAACACAAGATTAGTGTTACGATGCGCGTCCGTACCTTCGTTGGCAACGTTAGGTACTACGGCGGAAACGTACTTTCACGGAACGTGAACTTCAAAATACGGCTCGTCGGGCGTGACGGCAGCAAATCGGAGATTCGATATCCTATAAGAATAATATCACCCTTATTAGTGATTTGACACTATAATTGGCATTTTAGGTAAAAATTACCATTTTGCCCTATCACCCTAATTAGGCGGAATTTCGCCGGCGCTTCGTTACTCGAGCAAATTTTCTTCCGAAATTTTGCCGAACTTGACACGCAACTATGATTTTCGAAAATAATGACTAAAATAGCCCTCCCATATGATACCCAATCATACTTGAAATTTAAAGGCTATTAAACAAATTCTACCCTTACTTTTGAAAAGCTGCGAAAGCTTCAACTTTTCGGCGACTCGATCCCTACTATGTTTTTACCTCTGCATATTTTTCAACGCAAACAAGGCCTAAAACAAGAATAGGAATCTCATCACCTACTTCCTAAATCTAACTAACAATTCTACTAACTAAAACTAAGAACTCGAACTTAAAGACTAAAGCAGAAAGACTTACAGTTGAAGACTTAGAACAATTTTCCAGGGGCTTGTTGCAAAAATCTCGAGCTTCTCTCTCTTCTTTCTCCCTCTAGGCTCAGCCAAACAATGGAAAATGGTGTGAAGAAAGTGAAGGGAGGGGGGTATTTATAGAAACGGTGGTAGGGTTTCGGTAGTCGGATCAACTTTGTGAGAAGCGATCGGGCCGTCCAACACAACTTTTGGAAAAAACCCTTTCTCCCCCTTTTGATTTCACACTAGGCCGAAAATTCAAGGGTCTTGGCCAATGGGAGGTGGCCACGTGTCACCTTCCGAAGCTTTGGAGGAATTTCTCCGATCGGTACCGATTCGCGTGATTTCGGAAAAATCTCAAAATTCTAGATTTATAACTCGAAAACATATTCTCACTTAGTAGAAATGTCCAAGTTAACCTATATTTTGATTCCATATAGGGCTCCAACAGTCAGTTGAGTCTTTCTCGAAAACGTTTCGGTGTCGAAACTTGTTTTCGGAAACATCAATCTCTTCAGAAAAAATCACTGAATCCAAATATGTTCATGAAAATTCCCAATTCTTTTCCAAATGTCACAACATAACCTTTTCGTCCTCTTGGCTATCTGGCATTTTCTCAGAATTTCCCTATTTCGTCTTATTAGGAAAATGCACAAACGTAAGAGTCTAACGGAAGATAAAATTCCACCGATCAATAATCTACCTTGACTTTGAAATTCCTATTCCTAGATCTCTAGATAGGATCCGTTTCCTAATTTATATATTACTATTCATGCACTTTAATTATATTATTAAATAATAAAATACATGTGCTTATATTGAATAAATATCATGATATTATAATTTTGATCAATCTTCATTTTTTGTCCAAATTTCGGCTGGACATTTTTTTATTTGTAAATCTTTTTCATGAATTATTTAATTATTTAATTAATTACTTAATTCAATTTTTATTAAAAATTCCCCAAAATTCTCTAATTGGTCCATTCTTGTATTTAGGCTTAAAAATACCTAAACTCAACTATTTTTCATAAAAATTTCCAATTAATTAGTAAATATATTTTTACTAATATTCAACTAATTTCCACTAATTTTTGAGCTTCCCATAATTATTCTTGAATTTCCTTTGCTTATGCTTAAGTAATTAGCCAATATTACTTAATTACTCTTTAACCACTTGTTGATAATTTTCTTAATTAGAATGCCTCATTACCTTCATACTCTTGTATTAACATTAGTATTTTCATGCCTCTTGCATCATTTATAATTACAAGGGTATTTTGGTCATTTTATTACTTTTTGAGCATTCTTTTACAATTTCTCCAAGTTCATAATTTATTAAATTACCATAATTAGAGATAATATACTCTCCTAATTCACTTGGTCATTTCTTGTCTTTCAGGATTTTTCATAAATTTTCTAAGTTAATTACCCTTTCTAGGGGCGTTTTGGTCATTTTGGCACTTTGGCCCTTAAACTCCCTAATTTCACGCGAGAAATCCTACTTAGAAAATAGACTATGATCACACAAGTTTAGGGATCAAGACTTTGCTTATCGAAATATCCAATTTTTATTCATAATATTCCGGATAAAAATCAGGGTATTACACCTACCTTACCAAAACGACCCATTATTACGTTGCCCAAAAATTTTAGGACTTCTATCGGGCAAGGTCGGACATTGAGCTGTATTTTACTGCTCCAATGATCTTTTGGACAAGGCATTAGGCCGGGTCTCGCCTGCCCATGAAGAGCCTGTGTAGACCATCATAAAAAAATTTTGTACACATTGCAAATATTAGTTGGGGTAGGCAAGAATTCGGTTGTTGTGGTCATAATTTTATATGACCAAACACATACATAAGAGAAAGTGTGGTCTTTGCAATGATATATAACAATATATTTAGAATAAAGATTGGAGTGTAAATTACATAACAAATCTTATCTTATATTTAGGACCAAGGTAGTATTGTATTGTATAGGGTTATCGATCATACACAATTTTTTCTCCTCCTGTACAGTATGTCCACTAGTTTTTAAACTTTTTGAAAAAAATAGTGCTATATATGACTATGATCGAGTATGTTGTTGCAGATTCGGATATACAACGACCAAGAAATAAAACCTTTTAAATGAGCTTCAATAACTTTTCCTTTCTTAGTGCACGTTTTATATTAGGCAGAACACTGATTGAAACTTAGCCTAATTCTTTTATCCTTCTCCTTTAAATACATGTTTTTAATTTTCTATATTTCAAACATTAGAATAAACCATTTCATGAAATTATAAGGGTAATTAATATTTTCTTAACTAAAAATATTCTTGGGGGTGAATGAAAATTACTTACCTAAAAAAAAAGCACTCATCCGATCCTTAATATAAAACATATTTACATAATTTGATTAGATTAAGGATCTTGGTTTACATAGTTAATATCTCATAATTAAAAATACCCTAGTCATCTTCTTTAATTATCTTATTGCCTCTCCTCTTTAGTTATGGTTGAAGAGAGCATTAATAGGGATAAATTAAAAACATTGATAAATATGAAAACTATATATTATATTTAGGACCAATATAAACTCCTAAATATATTTTATATGAAGACCAAAGGAGTAATAATTAGAAACAAATTCTATTAATAATTAATATTAAAAAATGACATTTTTTAAAAATGGATCTTAAGCGTGGTGTCTATATATATATATATATATATATATATATATATATATATATATATATATATATATATATATATAAAAGAGAGGAGGATTTCGTTGACGGTGCCGTTAGTTGTAACATCCCGTTTTCAAAAGCAATATAAAATTTTTTTCATCGATGAGTAGCAACGGAGTAAGAGTGTAAGCGATATATATTCAAAATGCTCACTTTGGCTAATTACGAGAAGCGGTACAAGAACCGAGAGTTTTCAAAAGTAAGAATAACAACAAAGTCTTCGACCCGATCTCTAAGCTTCTTTGCTTCCCTATTCCTCGGAGTCCTTGGTTATCCCGACCAGCACAGCTATATTAAGAGCTAAGATCCGCACCGGATCTCGGAGTATTGATTAACCTCATGTTTATATATACATATACGGACAACGAGACATTCACAATATCAACGGCACATACAATCGCTCTATCACAACCAATGCATATGTATTGCCCCCGGCATGCGAAGATATAATGCCCCCATAAATACGTACATATTGCCCCCAAAGATGCTGAGATATATTGCCCCAAAGATTCGACATATCTTCTAACCTCTATATGCACTCAACAAGATAACATTCTACACATACAACATAGTATACCACATATATGCATACCATATACCATAAACATCGGCTATAGTGTTACGGTATGCGAACGTACCTTCGTTGACGGTAAACGATACTTGCTTAATACGGTATTTAAGGTTGATCGAACGTAATCGGGGATATCCTATCAAGATAACAACGCATTTATTAAAGATCTATCATTACTTAATGACATTTTAGTCATAAATGACCATTTTACCCTCGAGCCCCTAATCATGGGAATTTCGCGACGACTTCGTTACTTTGACTCTAATCTTCCAAAAATTTTTCCATAACTCTTTCTCCCGAAGCATGATTTTCTAAATTAATACCTTAATTACCCCTAAAACATGATATCTAATCATACTTGGAAGATTAAAGATAAAAACAACATCTACCATACAGAACTTCAAGAACTACCGAACTAAAACTATGAGCCAAGAACCTACACTCCTTGAAGAACTTCGCTAATCCTTCTCGAGCTCTTCTCTCCCAGCTTCTCTACACTTTCTAAGAGTTTTTGGTTTGAGATTTAACAAAGGGATGCAAGCCTATTTAAGGTGCAAAGTTAGCTGGTGGCAAAACAGTTTTTCCAACTTTCAACTTTCATTTTAAACCACACATTCTAGGGTTATTGGTTGGCCAATTCTCTCTCCATGCAAGGTCTTGGCTGACCTCCCCTCTCCCCATTTGTCAAAGAAGTGACATGTCATGCATGATGGCATCAACTTGCCTTAGAAGTTTTCCTACCGATAAAGTCTCGGTTCGGTGTTGAATCACGTAATCTTGAAGAAACTTAGAAAACCGGCAACATAGCCCCTAAGATCTCTTCGTCCTCTTCCAAAATACTTGGTTTTAACTAAATTTTTGATTCCATTAGGGTATTCAAGTTTCGCTGTAGAAGATTTCTTGATAAACGTCTTCGATTGCGGAAGCTAAGCCGCCGTACGTCAATTTACGGACAAAATTCACCGATTCATAATATGTCCGTAAGTTTACCAAATTATTCAACGATTTTGAGTTAGGATTTATTTTCCATAGACTCCTTTTCTAATATCTTTGTCTTATTTCCTTTTGTCTTATTCCTTAAGCATTAAATAGGTTACGGAAATGACTTCTCGGAGCTTGACCCTTCAAGATAAAAATACACTTGTCCATAATATGCTTCTCGACCTTAGAAACCTAGTTCATGGTTTTCTAAATAGGATTTAATTTCTATCGGTGGTCACTTCTCCTATTTGCTTTTTCACAAATATATCTTCTACTTTTAAAAACTTCTTCAAATCAAGTCTTCTTTTTAATTTCCCTTTTGTTTTTTCTTCATTTTTCCCTCAAATTTTTGGCTGCCCTCTCTCCCAAGAATATTGACTTTTCAACCCTTTTTTAACCACTTAGATTATGCCCTAATTAGCCTAATTAATAATTATACCATTGGCTAGTTAAACCCTTAGTTTTTACCTTATTCATTTCTAAACAATTTAGCCAATTGTAATAATTCTAAAATTTGAATTATGGAAAATATCATAATAATCTTATTTTCTAAGGAAAGTACTGTGGGAATTAAAGGAAAAATTCTTAGAAATTAGGAGGAAAAATAATAATGTGCCAAAATGACAAAAAAATGCCCTTCGGTGAGCATAAAATGACTTAGGATATTAGGAAATCCTAAATGGCAATAAAATAGGTTGTTAAAAAATTAGAGAAAGAAATGTTTGTCTCTAATTTAGCAATTGGGGATTTATTTCCTTGAAATAGTGAGAGAGAAAGATTAAAAATTATTCCGGATCATTGTTGACCCCGTGAATTTTAATATTTTATCATAGAAGCATAAAATACCAATATAATTCAAATTGTTGGGAGGAAATAATTATTTCTAAATAAGAAAATTATCAACAATTGTGGTGGGGGATTAAGTAAGTAATTATTGGCTAATTACTTAGAAGTATAAATCTAAGGAAATTCAGAGATAATTATGTATAGAAAATTAGAAGCATAAATATATTTCCTAATTAATTTGGAAATTTTTAAGAAAAAAATTGATGAGATTAGGTATTTTTGGGCCTAGATGCAAGAAATGGACCAATAAGGGAATTTTTGTAGAAATTTTAAGAAAATTAGTGCTAATTAATTAATTTTTTAATTAATTAATTAATTAAAAAATAATATTTCGGGGCCAGCCGAATTGGACCAAGGAAAATGAAGATAAGATTTAAAAAAATATATCATGATATTTTGTGATATTTTTATAATATTTCGAGCCATATAATTAATTAAAGTGAATAGTAAAAAATAAATAGGAAACGGATCCTATCTAAGAGAACCTAGGAATAGGATTTCTAAAGTCAAGGTAAAAATATTGATCGGTGGATTTTTTCTTCGAAGTGGCCTTTAAGGAAGTTAATTCCAGAGATCAGTAGAAGTAAGTTAGTATAAGACGAAATAGGGAAAATCGAGAAATAGAAAGATAATAGTCATAAAATTAGAATTTGAACAAAATAAATTGTAACTTCCAACTCTTTGGAGATGAGTTTCCGATTATGATGGACATATTTGAACTTCGGAGAATTTGTCCGTAAAGTGACAATTCCGAAGCGACTAAGAAGACTAAGCTCGCTTTCAGAAACCCGGACTAATCCGTTGAGACCCTTGTATGGAGTGAAAACTTTAGTTAAAATAGGCATTCTATTGAGGAAATAAAAGGTCTTCAGGATTTTGATTTCGAATTTCTGGGATTCTACGCGGGATTACGCGATTCGCGTCTTAGATCGAGAAATTTTCTACCTAGCTTTAACTTCTTGAAGAAGTCGGTGACATCACCACCATGACATCATTATTTTGTGCCTTGCCTAAGGGCTCAAGGACTCTTGGACAAGTGTCCTAGCTGAGGATCTTGACATTTGGCAAAGTGCGATCACGGCGGTCGATATCCTATTCGGGTAAAGCATGGAATAGTGTTTTGAAATCTTCTATAAATAGCCATGCACTCCCTTTGCATTCTTCAAACCATTCCTCTTGGTGGAATTCGAAAATTAGAGAGAGGTTTTAGAGAGAGTAAGCTGCGGGGAAAAAAGCGGCCAAGCCTGGTAAGTTTTTCGGTATTTAAGCTTTCGTAGTTCTTTCGGTAGTTAGAGTAGAAATGCTAGAATAGTCTTTAATCTTCCAAGTATGATTAGATATCCATATGATAGGGGATTTTGAGTCATTAATTTCAAAATTCATGATGGGGTCTGAGTTATGGCAAAATTTTGGAAGATTGTAGTCCAAAAGTAACGGCGTCATGGGAAATACGGAATTAGGGGTCAAAGGTAAAATGGTCATTATGACTAAAAATGTCAAAGTCAGAATGATAGATCCTTAACAAATACGTTGTTATATTGATAGGATACCCTGATTATGTTCAACCAAGCCCATGACACCGCTTATTCCACAAAGTACCGGCTTTCGTCACCCGAAGAAAGTACGTTAATGATTTTAACGCACTAACTTTCGATGTTTGGTGTAATATATATGTGGTAATGTGTGTTGCTGAAATCATAGATGTTATCTTTGTTTGAATGCATATAGTGGTTAGAAGGTATCTTTGTATGTTCAGGGGCAATCCTGTTCTGTATGTTTGGGAACAACTCCCTCTACATATGGCTGGGGCAATATGTAATAATACATTGGCTTGAGGAGCAATCATCTATATGCATGGCTTGTGATGTAGTGATTGTATGTGCTAAGGATATTGTGGATGTTCGTGAATTTGTGGCTGTATACATAAAACATGAGGTTAATCATGGATATGCACGAGATCCGGCTACTGATCCCGGCCCTTAGCAGCCAGCTCGGTTAGGAGACCAGAGGAGAGACACAAGCAACACGTAGAAGTTCCTTTCAAGACTTCTTTTATTGTTGAAACTTGCCAAGCTTTTGTTGTTATACTTCACTTTTGAAACACTACATTACTAATATTGTTGCTATGTAAATAACACCTTCACTTTATGGCACTTTATATATATACATATCGCTTACTCAAATGTTGCGTGTTTGCACTCTGATGAAAAATTTACATTTTTTTGAAAATGAGTACCTATATAGCCTAAGGTCGGTGTGTACCACCTTACTTCGGTATAACATTCTCAACCTAAGACACACATCTTGAACCGGCTGGGTACCACCCTTTGTTGGTACATCACTCTAAACCAGAAGCTCTGGTGGATTCATCACCCTTTGTGCTTATATTGATTCGGTCTTGATACCCACGATACCATTGATAACACGATACCGCTGATACCCGCGATGATTACATAAAACCCAATGATACCTCGATAAGGTTTAGGGTTTAGAATCATACCTATGCCGAACAATTGAATCGGGTGGGCTACCTTCATCCTTGCTTCTTGATCACGTGGGCTAACGCCTTCTTGTTCGATCGTGACGGGAGCGGACTACGCGTGTCCTCCCTCTACCGGTATCCACACGAACGGCCTTCAACAGCGACGGCGGCGTGCTGCGCCTCACGATATTCTTGCGTCTCTCTCTTTTCTCTCTAGGGTTTTTCGCGGCTTTTCTAATACGCTCGACAAAATGTCCCGTAGGTTTTTTTAAACCTTGCGGCGTATTATATTCAAAACAAATTTTGAATCTGGATTAAAAATATATTAATTAAATCTATCGATAGATCTAACGATATCTCAGTTCAAATTAAATCTGATATGCAATATCTTTATTCAAAAATTAAATCTGAGATACAATATCTCAATTTATTATAGTTATTTAATTTATCAAATAAATTAAATACTATATATAATAATATTATTGTCAATAAATAATATCATTATTATTTTTGAATTTAATATATATTAAATCAAGATATGATATCATTATATTTAATTTAAAATGAGATCCGATATCTCAGTTCAAATTAAATCTGATATGCAATATCTTTATTCGAAAATTAAATCTGAGATACAATATCTCAATTTATTATAGTTATTTAATTTATCAAATAAATTAAATACTATATATAATAATATTATTGTCAATAAATAATATCATTATTATTTTCGAATTTAATATATTTATATATGCATATATATATATATATACACACACATCCTAGATTAAATAAGTATTCATTAAATCTTAAACACATTTAAGATTCAATGAATCTGACACTCTTGCTCGTGTTGGGCCATTCTTGTGTGCGACCCGCAGGCCCACATGAGATTGGCGGCGGGCCAATACCGTACCAGCCCACAAGTCGCAAGCGGCCTCTAGCAAGACATTGCGACTACCCAATTCATATGGGGATCGTTGATAAGTACAATGACTTCCCCTAGGGCATAATTTCCAACAGACTCCCACTTGCACTAGGTGCAATCATTAATTACCTTAATTCTCATTGCCCTAACATGACGCTCATGTTTTACTTGTGCAAGCGGCTTAGTAAGAGGATCAACGTCATTGTTTATGCGATATAACCTATCGTACAACCATGTCACGTCCCTTTTGTCACGCGATAATTTGGTCAAGGATGAGGCATGGAAAATGTCAACTTCCTGTTCTTGACCATTACTTTCTCGATTCTTGAGTAGTCTAACAATTGAGATGGAAACTCCTTTCCATCGTAGTATGGCCATACATTTCTCAGACTCACTCATCGAGGGGCCCAGTGTATCACCTCTATCATTGATTTCTCTGATAAGATGAAATCGCTTGAGTATATGGTTGGTCCTTTGATGTGACCTAGGCTCCTTGGTCTGTGCAATAACGCCGCTATTGTCACAGAGCAAGTCTATTGGATCTGAGATGGTAGGAACCACCCCAGTTCATTAATGAACTTACTAATCCAAAAGGCCTCCTTAGCCGCATCCGATGCTTGCTATATACTCACTTCATTGCGGCGTAATCAGCTACGCGTGCTCTGCTTAGAGCTCTTCCACTCACCGCACCACCATTCAACAGAATACATATCCTCGATTGTGAAACTCGTCATCTCGTGAAACCAAATCACAGAGCTCATCTTCCAAGCCACCATATACCAAGAATAAGTCCTTAGTCCTTCTTAAGTACTTAAGGATATTCTTGACAAGATCAGATGACCCTCACCGGGATCTTGTTGATATCTGCTGGTCATACTTAAGGCAAATGACACATCCGGTCGAGTACATAACATGGCATACATGATAGATCCAATGGCGGAGGCATATGGAATCTTACTCATGCGGTCTCTTTGATCTTGTGTACTAGGACACAGATTCTTACCGAGATGGATGCCATGAGACATGGGCATATTACCCCTTTTGAATCCTCGCATACCGAATCTATGCAAGATCTTGTCTATGTATGTGCTCGACTTAGGCCTATCAGCCTCTTAGATCTATCTCTATAGATCCTAATCCCAAGGATGTAAGTGGCTTCGCCTAAATCTTTCATTGAGAAAGACTTTCCTAACCAAGACTTGACACTCTGCAAGGTAGGAATGTCATTCCCAATGAGTAGGATGTCATCAACATAAAGCACTAGAAATACAAGCGTGCTCTCACTAACCTTCTTGTAAACACAAGGTTCATCTATGTTTTGAATGAATCCAAACTCTTTGACTACTTCATCAAAACGATGATTCCAGCTCCGAGATGCTTGCTTCAATCCATAAATGGATCTTTGAAGCTTGCAAACTTTACCAGAGTCCTCTGGACGCACAAAACCTCGGGTTGTGTCATGTACACATCCTCAAGGAGCTTTAGTTAAGGAAGGCTGTTTTGACGTCCATCTGCCATATTTCATAGTCATAATATGATGCAATGGCAAGAAGGATTCTCATCTATCGAACCTTCGTGGGTCTTGTGTTACGTGAGTAGGCTCAACAACTTGTTGTGAGTCTTCTCGGTTTCCATCTGTGGTTCTACATTGTCCTGTAACTCTCGAACTTCTTCGAGGTTCACCTTACTCCCACTGGTTCTTTTAGAGAAAAACTCTTTTTCCAAAAAGATACCATTCCGAATAACAAACACTTTGTGATCGGTGGGATTGTAGACATAGTATCCTTTAGTTTCCTTAGGATACCCCACAAAAAGGCATTTTGAGGATCCGAATGATAATTTATCGAGGCTTGATGTTTGACATAAACCTCACATCCCCAAATTTTAAGAAATGACAAACCGGGTTTCTTCCCGGTCCATATCTCATATGGTGTCTTTTCAACCGCCTTTGACGGAACACGATTTAGTGTGAACGCAGTGCTTTCTAGGGCATGGCCCCAAAAGGAAGGTGGAAGATCTGTTTGACTCATCATAGATCGAACCATATCTAATAGAGTTCGATTCCTCCGCTCGAAACACCATTCCATTGAGGTGTTCCCGGAGGAGTAAGTTGCGAGACGATCCCACAACTCCTAAGATGGTCAATGAACTCTTGGCTCAAATATTCACCACCCCGATCGATCGAAGTGTCTTAATTGTTTTGCCAAGTTGATTTTGCACTTCATTTTGGAATATTTTGAACATTTAAAAAGATTCCAACTTATGTTTCATTAAATAGATATATCCATATCTTCTGAAATCGTCTATAAATGAAATGAAGTACACATGACCCCCTCTGGCAGATGTATTCATTGGTCCACACACATCAGTATGTATGAGGCCCAATAAATTGGTGGCTCTCTCACTGTGTCCAGGATTCAAATCATTTGACTTGATCCTCTTAGTAGTTATGTCATAGATTCGTCCATTCAATTTTCTATTGTCCTTGAGACCCTTGCATTTATTCAAATGTGAGATCCACATGTAGTATCCAATACCCATGTTGAGGAAGTAGAAAAGCGAATATCTATGACATAGATACTTGAAGCGACAGCCCCGCTATCCTTCTTGTTCTTCTCCAGATCTTCGAGGTAGAGTTTGCAATTCCTTTCAAATGACCAAGTTCATTGTAAAAGAAGCACTCTATCCTTCGAGGTTTTGCCTTCTTGGCTTTCGGTTTCATACCCCTTCCTTTTGAACGGACAAAACGAACTGGGCCTCTGTAAGGCTCGGCTTAGCGCTTTGAGCATCCCATGCAGTTCGAAATTGATTCCTCCATGTTGTTCATGTTGTAATCCATGACAAAGTTATCATAACTTCACGGGAGTGAGTTCAAGATCACATCCGTAGCTAACTCGTAGGACATGGGAATCCAAGCCTCTCAAGCCTTGCCTGTTACTGGAACATTTCCGTAGGATGAACAATCATCTCAAAAGACTCCACATGTTCTAGATCTTTATTGAGGTCTAGAAGCATAGTGGCAAGCATCGAGCATCTGCATCCACGAGTCATCTTTATGCTTCGTATAAGCATCGATCCGAGCTCTTGGATCTGCGGTTGAAGGCTCGTCAAGAATGGGTTGATTGATGAGATACTCTTTTCTTTCGTGTTTAGGATCAACGCTTAAGTCCCAAACATGTCAAGAGAGTTTGTCTCATCGAGTTCGTCCTTCTCAAGGACTGATCGCATTGATGGTGTTGAAGTATTACTAGACTACATGATTCTACAACTAAAGGTATGCAAAGTTTAAGTAGTAACCTCCCACTGAATTAACAACCCTCATTATAATTAGTGGGCTAAGATCCATATTTGGCTTAAATTTAAGTCCGCTTTGGCAGGACGCTTAAATTAAGTTATTTAGGTAGGCAAACCCCTTGCCAATTACATCATATGTAACTCTTAGATCTTTATGGGATTCAATCATCATATGACGTGGCATGTTTAATCCCATCTAATGCCTTGAGATCCAAAACCGTTTTGATAATCTCAATTAAGTCGGGACAATAATGAATATTGAGTATCACCATTACTCACTCTTGTCTCACCAAGATAACTCGGATGCATCCACTTTGGTGGAACATACAAATGGGCGATCTAGGTTTTGACAAGTATTCATTTATTGGTGGCATTATGACTTAAGATTTTATTTAGAGGGTATAATTAGATTAATCCTATTAATTATACTTATATGAATGCAATCACTATTGTATCTCATATAATATCTAAATTAATTATGAGTGATCTAATCAAAACATAATTAAAACTCTAAATTGATTATGAGTGATCTAATCAAATCATAATTAAAATTCTAAATTAATTATGAGTGATCTAATCAAACCATAATTAAAAATTCTAAATTAATTATGAGTGATCTAATTAAAACATAATTAAAATTCTAAATTAATTATGAGTGATCTAATCAAAACATAATTAAAATTCTAAATTAATTATGCAATTATCAAATCAAGACATAATTAAAATTGTGACACAACATGGCTCAACCTTAACCTAAAATCCTCTCAAACCAATGAGAGAACTTCTCTAAAACAAAAAGAAGTACATCAAGAGTATTTAGAGAGAGAGGCATGACTCGCAGCCATATTTAAAATTTACAACAATTGTAAAACTCTAGAGCCATGTTGTTCACCATACCCAAACAACATTTGAAAGGTAAATCACAACATATATTAAGTCATACAATTATGAAATAAAATATTATGATTAATCTTATCATGATTTAAATTTTCTAATTTATATTATATTATAAATATAATATAATATCATGATTTAAATTCTCTAATTTAAATTATATTATATACTATATATAATATAATATCATGATTTAATTCTCTAATTTATATTATATTATAAATACAATATAATATCATGATTTAGATTCTCTAATTTATATTATATTATATACTATTTATAATATAATATCATGATTTAAATTCTGTAATTTACATTATATTATATACAATATATAATATAATATCATGATTTAAATTCTCGCTACGACAATCAATCAAATGGATCCCTACGCCGGTCTCGTTAGAAATTTCAAAATAAAATATTATTTTCGAAAATAATTTCTCAAAAAAAAAACGTGATTTTTTTTTCGAAAATTTCAAACCCTAACGAATGAGCGATCGACACGGATCGAAACGTTTCGGATCCATGCGAATCAGCCACACGGTCCGACTTGGGCAATGGTAGAAACCCTAACGCGAGTTTTTGAATTTAAACACATTACTGTATTCGGTTTTAACCATACATGTATCTCATACATAAACACACGTATAAAACCTAATTTAAACGCACGTTGAGTTGGCTCTGATGCCATCTGTTGGGATCCGTACGCGGCGGAGTAAAAATTACGGATCCCTTAGGCGGATCGGGATCGGTGGTTCTCATGCGGAGGAATGTGAGTGGTCAAGATGGGATTTGTCCCTCGCATTTGTAGAGAGATAATACTTGGGCCCCTCGTGAGTGAGTCCGAGAAATGTATGGCCATACTACGATGGAAAGGAGTTTCCATCTCAATTGTTAGACTACTCAAGAATCGAGAAAGTAATGGTCAAGAACAGGAAGTTGACTTTTTCCATGCCTCATCCTTGACCAAATTATCGCGTGACAAAAGGGACGTGACATGGTTGTACGATAGGTTATATCGCATAAACAATGACGTTGATCCTCTTACTAAGCCGCTTGCACAAGTAAAACATGAGCGTCATGTTAGGGCAATGGGAATTAAGGTAATTAATGATTGCAACTAGTGCAAGTGGGAGTCTCTGTTGGAAATTATGCCCTACAGGGGCAAGTCATTGTACTTATCAACGATCCCCATATGAATTGGGTAGTCGCAATGTCTTGCTAGAGGCCGCTTGAGACTTGTGAGGCTTCGTCACGATATTATTATACGCCAATAATCTCATGTGGGCCTACATGGTCGCACACAAGAATGGCCCAACACGAGCAAGAGTGTCCAGATTCATTGAATCTTAAATGTATTTAAGATTTAATGAATACTTATTTAATCTAGGATGTGTGTGTATATATATATATATATGCATATATAAATATATTAAATTCGAAAATAATAATGATATTATTTATTGACAATAATATTATTATATATATAGTATTTAATTTATTTGATAAATTAAATAACTATAATAAATTGAGATATTGTATCTCGCATTTAATTTTCGAATAAAGATATTGAATATCAGATTTAATTTGAACTGAGATATCAGATCTCATTTTAAATTAAATGTAATGATATCATATCTTGATTTAATATATATTAAATTCGAAAATAATAATGATATTATTTATTGATAATAATATTATTAAATATAGTATTTAATTTATTTGATAAATTAAATAACTATAATAAATTGAGATATTGTATCTCAGATTTATTTTTCGAATAAAGATATTGCATATCAAATTTAATTTGAACTGAGATACCGGATCTCATTTTAAATATAATGATATCATATCTTGATTTAATTTATAAATATAAATTAAATCATAGGGCTTTTAATTCAAGATTAAATAAATAGATTTGATTAGATCTATCAGATAGATTTAATTAATATATTTTTTAATCCAGATTCAAAATTTGTTTTGAATATAATACGCCTGCTAGGTTTAGAAAAACCTACGGGACATTCTGTCGAGCGTATTAGAAAAGCTGCGAAAAACCCTAGAAAGAAAAAGAGAGAGACGCAAGAATACTGAGGCGCTAGCACGCTGGCCGCGTGTTGGAGGCCGTTCGTGTGGATACCGGTAGAGGAAGGCGATTCTAAAGAGTCGGCCACCGCGATCGAAAAGGTAGCCCACCGCTTCAAATTGTTTTGTAAAGGTACGATTCTAAACCCTAAACCTTGATTTAAACGCCGTTGAGCGATCCTCCGATGGGATTCGTAAAATTTTTTTACTGCCGCGTGTATGGATCCCAACGGTGGTATCGTGAGCCGAGTTAAAAGATGACCGACCAGGGACATTCAGGATAATCTATTAGATATATCCAGGGATACAGTTATCAATGTAAACATGCAAGCAAAATGATAACAAAGGAGAATACTTTAATCGTCTAAAGTATAATAACTTGCTTTCTCCTGGTACTTTGCATAATAATTTTTTTTGTATTACCTCTATCATGATTTCTCTGATAAGATGAAATTTGGTCGGTTAGAAATTCGCATCTGTGTAACCAGTCACACAGAGCTCATCTTCCAAGCCACCATATACTAAGAATAAGTCCTTAGTCCTTCTTAAGTACTTAAGGATATTCTTGACAACAGTTCAGTGACCCTCACCGGATCTTGTTGATATCTGCTGGTCATACTCAAGGCAAATGACACATCGGTCGAGTACATAACATGACATACATGATAGATCCAATGGCGGAGGCATATGGAATCTTACTCATGCGGTCTCTTTGATTCGTGTACTAGGACACGAGATTCTTACTGAGATGGATGCCATGAGACATAGGCATATTACCCCTTTTTGAATCTTGCATACCGAATCTATGCGTATCTTGTCTATGTATGTGCTCTGACTTAAGCTTATCAGTCTCTTAGATCTATCTCTATAGATCCTAATCCCAAGGATGTAAGTGGTTTCGCCTAAATCTTTCATTGAGAAAGACTTTCCTAACCAAGACTTGACACTCGCAAGGTCGTTAAGGAAGGCTGTTTTGACGTCTATCTGCTATATTTCATAGTCATAATATGATGCAATGGTAAGAAGGATTCTGATTGATTTGGCCATTGCAAGCTGGGAAAAGGTTTCATCATAGTCCACACCATCGGTTTGAGTGAATCCTTTTGCAAACCGTGCCTTGAAGATATTTACTTTGCCATCCATGTCAGCTTTTCTCTTTGAAAACCCACTTGCACCCCACGGTTTTTACACCTTCAGTGGATCGACTAAGGCACATACCTCATTGTCGTACATGGATTGCATTTCAAACTTCATGGCACTAAGCCATCTTTCGAGTTGGGTCCCACCATGGCCTCGCGATAGTTAGTTGGCTCATTGTGCTCAATAGAGCAAAACATCACTTCTTCGAGAATCGAAAATCCATATCTCTCGAGGCATGGCAGCCGTGTTCTATCGGACCTCCGTAGGTCTTGTGTTACGTGAGCAGGCTCAACAACTTGTTGTGAGTCTTCTCCGGTTTCCATCTCGTGGTTCTACATTGTCACAACGCCCTTTGGGGATGTGAGGTTTATGTCAAGCATCAAGCCTCTGATAAATTATCATCCGGATCCTCAAAATGCCTTTTTGTGGGGTATCCTAAGGAAACTAAGGGATACTATGTCTACAATCCCACTTAGATGGAAACCGTGATATCATATCTTTAAATATAATGATATCATATCTTGATTTAATTTATAAATATAAATTAAATCTAAAGGCTTTAATTTTGGATTAAATAAATAGATTAGATTAGATCTATCGGATAGATGTAATTAATATATTTTAATCCAAATTCAAAATTGGTTTTGAATAAACTACGCCTACTAGGTTTAGAAAAACCTACGGGACATTTTGTCGAGCGTATTTAGAAAGCCGCGAGAAACCCTAGATAGAAAATAGAGAGACGCACGGTTCGGGAGGCGCTAGACCGCCTCCGTTCGTGTTTCGAAGGCACATTCGTGTGGATACCGGTAGAGGAAGGCGATTCTAAAGAGTCGGCCTCGCCGATCGAGAAGGTAGCCCACCGTTCAAATTGTTCTGCAAGGTACGATTCGAAACCCTAAACCTTGATTTAAACGCCATTGAGCGATCCGCCTAAGGGATCCGTAATTTTTTTTACTCCGCTGCGTGTACGGATCCCAACAAGAGAGTGCCGTAACCCAATCGTGCCCTCGATCAAGGGGAAGTACCATCCTCGTAGCCGTAGTGGTAGACGGGTTTGCTACGGATGCCGAAAGACAGGACACATTATTTCAAACGTCCCGAGAAAACTACGGAGAGACGGTTACCGCTGCACGTATGTGGGAAGCTCGGACGCACCGGTACTCAACCGTCCCGAGGTAGCTGCGAATTTAAGGCCACAGAGCTCGGGCCGAATGTACGCAATAACCGGTGCGGGGACGAGAGAACTTCCGAAGATGGTCCAAGGTACTATCTCTCTTAAACGGAATTTTCTCTAGACAATATATGAATTAGATTTTAGACACGTGTTCCATGTTTTCTTCGTTATCACAATCCGACCGTGATCGTGTCATAGAGTATGAGGTATCTTGTGTTGCCATGGTGTATGGGAGCCATGGAGACATTTTGGTATCACATTTTGGTATTCGTGGTGTTGACCAGCGGTGTTTGGGAACCACGGAAAACATCACATATCAAAGTACGAAATGACAAGGTCGTAATGGTCAAACTAGAACAAATTATCGATCACCGGGAGGAGCAATGACGATAAAGTGAAGATTCGACGCGTATAGTCCAAAGTCCGAGTAGACTGGAGTTTAGTTAGTACGAAGTTTAGTTGGTTAAGTACAAATTTCGAGACGAAATTTTATTTAACTGGGGAGAAATGTAATACCCTAAAATTTGAATTAGGGAAAATATCATAATAATCTTATTTTCTAAGGAAAGTATCTGTGGGAATTAAAGGAAAAATCTCTTGGAAATTAGGAGGAAAAATAATAATGAGCCAAAATGATAAAAATGCCCTTACAGAGCATAAAATGACTTAGGAAAATTATGAAAAATCCTAAATGGCAATAAAATAATTGTTAAAAATTAGAGAGAATGTTGTCTCTAATTTAGGCAATTTTTGGAATTTATTTCCTTGGGAAATAGTGAGAGAAAGATTAAAAAGTATTCCGGGATCATTGTTGACCCCGTGAATTTTAATATTTTATGTAGAACATAAAATACCAATATAAGTCCAATTGTTGGGAGGAAATAATTATTTCTAAATAAGAAAATTATCAACAATTGGTGGGGGATTAAGTAAGTAATTATTGGCTAATTACTTAAGTATAAACGAAGGAAATTCAGAGATAATTATGTAAAGCCCTAAAATTAGTGGTAATGGCTAGAAAATTAGCATAAATATATTTCCTAATTAATTGTAAATTTTTAAGAAAAATTGATGAGATTAGGTATTTTTAAGCCTAGATGCAAGAATGGACCAATAAGTGAATTTTGTGAAATTTTTAAGAAAATTAAAATAATTAATTAATTAAAAAATAAATATTAAATAATAATATTTAAGGGCCAGCCGAATTGGACCAAGGAAAATGAAGATAAGATTGAAAAAAATATATCATGATATTTTGTGATATTTTATAATATTTTAATATATAATTAATTAAAGTGAATAGTAAAAAAATAAATAGGAAACGGATCCTATCTAGAGAACCAGAATAGGATTTCCAAAGTCAAGGTAAAATATTGATCGGTGGATTTTTATCTTGAAGTGGCCTTTTCCTGGAAGTTAATTCTGAGATCGGTAGAAGAAGTTAGTAATAAGACGAAATAGGGAAAATCTGAGAAATAGGCAGATAGTCATAAAAT
Organism: Acacia pycnantha; assembly: GCA_025563575.1. NCBI lineage: Eukaryota > Viridiplantae > Streptophyta > Magnoliopsida > Fabales > Fabaceae > Acacia > Acacia pycnantha. The sequence continues at coordinate 81,859 of JAMWYP010000557.1, read as the reverse complement.
TAGAATTTGAACAAAATAAATTGTAACTCAACATTTGGAGATGAGTTTATGATTATCTGGACATATTTGGAGTCAGTGAATTTTTGTCCAGAAAGTGACAATTCCAGAACTGAATTCCGAAGACGGGCACGCCTTTCGAGAAACTTGAGACTGGCCGTTGAGACCCTGTATGGAGTCAAAAACTTGGTTAAAATAGACATTTCTAATGAGAAAGAAAAGGTCTTCAGGATTTTGATTTCGAATTTCTGAGATTTTACGCGATTCGCACACCGATCGAGAAAGTTTCTACTGGCTTTAACTTCTTGAAGAAGTCGGTGACATCACCACCATGACATCATTTTGTGCCACCTAAGGGCTCAAGGACGGTTTGGACAAGTGTCCCGGTGAGGATCTTGACATTTGGCAAAGTGCGATCCGGCTTGTCGATATCCCAGTCCAGTAAAGCATGAATAGTGTTTTGAAATCTTCTATAAATAGCCATGCACCCCTTTGCATTCTTCAAACCATTCCTCTTGTGGAATTCGAAAATTAGAGAGAGGTTTTAGAGAGAGAAGCTCGGGGAAAAAGCGTAAGCTCTGGGTAAGTTTTCGGTACTTTAGCTTTCGTAGTTCTTTCAGTAGTTAGAGTAGAAATGATAGAATAGTCTTTAATCTTCCAAGTATGATTAGATATCATATGATAGGGGTATTTTAGTCATTAATTTCGAAATTCATGATGGGGTCGGAGTTATGGCAAAATTTTGGAAGATTAGAGTCAAAGTAACGGTCTTTGGCGAAATTCCGCCGATTAGGGGTCGGGTAAAATGGTCATTATGACTAAAAATGTCCGTCGTAATGATAGATCCTTAACAAATACGTTGTTATATTGATAGGATATCCCCGATTACGTTCGACCAACTGTTGAACCGTTTTCCGTCAAAGTACCGAATTTCCACAACGAAGGTACGTTCGCGCATCGTAACACTAACTCGATGTTTGTGGTATGCATATATGTGGTATGTGTGTTGTATAGATGTTATACTGTTTGAATGCATATAGTGGTTAGAGGATATGTATGTATGCTGGGGGCAATATGTCTGTATGCTGGGGGCAACCTGTCTGTATGCTGGGGGCAATATGTCTGCATTGCTGGGGGCAATACATATGCATGGGTTGTGATAGAGTGATTGTATGTGCTAAGGATATTGTGGATGTCTGTGTTTGTATGTGTATACATACACATGAGGTTAACCGTTACCTGAGATCCGGTGCGCTAGATCTCAGCCCTTAACATAGCGTCAGGTTCCGGAGGACCGAGGACCGAGGAGAGAGACAACTGACATTGGTATTTTACACTTCATGTAAAATATTAAAAATCATGGGGTCAATTATGGCCCCCACAATACTTTTTGATTTTTCTCCTTTAATTTTTCCAAGGTTATAATTTATTAAATTGTCTAAATTAAGGACAATATTCTTTCTAATTTTTAATAATTATTTTACTGCCCTTTAGAATTTATCATAATATTTTTAGGATATTTTATGACCCTAAAAATGAATTTTTAAAGCCGTTTTGGCACTTCATTTCTTTAATTCCCATAGTATTTTCCTTAGAAATTAAGATAATTATAACTTAATATTTGAAACCTCATATTCAACTATTTTCAATAGGTATAATTTCCTAATGTTTGATATTTACCGTAAGTCGGCTTTTACGGTATTACATTAGTCTCCCTAATGGTAGAGATCGAGGACGCAGCTTCAAAGAGAAGAGATCAGCCTTAGAGATTGAGGATAGACGAAGCTTCATTACTATGATTCACTACTACAAAAATGAGCTATTACTACCCTAAAAACGTCACTATTTAAAAAGGGATGTAACAAGTGAACACAGTGGCATTCTTGTAATTATATTGGCTCGAAGCGTTTTGAAGTCCCAAAATATAATTTGGGACTTCAAAAATAAATTTTGGGCCGGATTGTTTTTTTGAGTGGTGAAACTTTTGAAGTCCCAAATTATATTTTGGGACTCCAAATTTTCCCTCCAAAAAAAATAACCGCCAAAAATTTCCCCCTCCAATTTACTCAATCCGCCAAAAAAGATCTGTGAAAAAAAATTTATATTTGAAGTCCCAAAATATAATTGGGACTCCCAAACTCATGGAAAATTTTTCAGTCGAAATTTATTTGGAGGAAAATTTTTGGCGTAATTTTTTTGGAGGAAATCTTTGGGAGTCCCAAAATATAATTTGGGACTTCAAAAATATTTTTGAAGTCCCAAATTATATTTTGGGACTCCAAAAGATTTAGTCAATCCGCCAAAACCATTTGTGACAAAAATTTATATTTGAAGTCCCAAAATATAATTTGGGACTTCAAAATATATTTTGGAGTCCCAAATTATATTTTGGGACTTCAAATATATAGTTTTGAAGTCCCAAATTATAATTTGGGACTTCAAAGGTTTAATATATTAAAACCTTTTTCTCTTTTGCTCTTTCTCATTTTTCCCTGCTTCTTCCTCTTTCGTCCGAGCGAGCGATCGCCGTCTTCCTCCGCGACATTCCCTCTCTCCTCTACGATTTGCGTGCCGCTCCTCCTCCTTCTACTACGCAGTCCGTACATTTCATTTTCTCTTCCTCTTGAGCTCCCAAAGTTGCTTCATCTCTTCACATCAAAGTCTCGAATCACGCATTCAATAGCCTGGAATCGAGGGTTGTGTATGATTTTTTGCTTTTTTGGCCATGGAATTAAACCATGTACGAGTTGATTGTTTTGGAGATTTACTAGGCGTAAGATCTTAGCTATCAAACCCTTGCATTATGTGAAGCCATTTGTTTCATTTTCTCTTTATTTCGGTGCCCAATAGTACAACTACCCATTTGCTTGTATGATATTTAAGAAGTGGATGCTTATGATGAGTGAAAAATGTTCCTATTTTGATCGAATCGGCTTTGAATGTTATGTTTTCGCCTCTTGCTCCGCCAATGGCCTAAACCTTGTAGGATCTTGTTCGAAGGCCCCGCATTTTACTTTTTATAGTTTTGTATGGAGTTAAGTTTTGAGGTAGAGCCGGTTTGTGCTCATCGGCTTTTTTCGTTTTAGGCTTATGATCTCTCTAAATCTCATATTTACATTTACTTGGATTTATTAGGCTCAAAACTGTTTTAAAAATCTTAAAATGATAGTCACTTTGATCCATGCTAAATAAGAAATCTCAAATTCCGGCACGTGACTTTAGTTCTAACAAGTAATGAATGTGATAGTTATCACATATTGATGATTTGCATATCTATCTAGTTTTCCCCCAACTTGAAGCAACCTTGTTAAATTAAGCTTTGACCATACTCCAGTCTAGATTATAGTTTACTCCTTTGAATTGATCGAGAGAGGGAAGATTATTTAATCTTGATGAAAAGTCACTTTCGATCTGATTTCCATTAGATATTATGATTAACCAATGTTTAGTAATATGATTTCTATTGCATGATGTGGTTAGTCGATTGTTTACAAAAGTAAACCATTTGTTTTTTTTTTAAGAAAAAATAATGCATCGATTGAAGTTTAATATAAGATTAGCTAGTTGACTCCCGTACGTGGCTTAAACACATGGTTTTCCTTATAAGATACCTTCTTATCGAGTAAGACCAACACTTTTGTCATATGAAACCGAAATTATATGCATGTTAGTAGGAATAATTCTAATGTTCTCTTAGTTGATGAAACTGTTGGATTTAATAGCTGAAATTGATCTGAATTTCCTTAGTTAGTAAGTTTTGTTGAATGAAGCTAGAATTTTTGTTATTGAAATTTTGGGATGTCTTACTTTTAAGGGAAATGCCGAATTTTTCTTGAAAGATTGAGAAAAAGCATGTCGTTCTTGAAATTGTTATAAACCTGAATGTTGTTGGAAACGTCTTAGGTGGCAATAAAATGGGTCATAGTTGGATGGATGCATTGAGAACTAGTGAAGAATATGAGAATGGAGTGGAAGAGTTTATTGAATTTGCTAGAAGAAATGTGGTTGCCAAAAATGGGATGTATTTTTGTCCATGTGTTAATTGTTTAAATGGGATTCGCCAGGATATTGCTGATATAAGGGATCACCTACTTTGTGATGGAATAAACCTTCGATACACAACGTGGATATGGCATGGTGAGGAAGTAAGTACCAGTGCGTCCCACCAAAATGAACTGGAGGTAGATGATGATGGAATGGAGAGGATGATTCATGATGTTGAGGTAGAATCTTTTGCACAATCGCATGAATATGATAGTGTGCGGAGTGATGCAGAGACACCTTTGTTCCCTGGGTGTACTAAGTATACACGGTTGACTGAGACCTTACATTTGGTCAACTTAAAGGCAACTTGTGGGTGGACCGATAGCGGTTTCACGTCATTTGCTTGAATTGTTGTGTGATATGTTGCCGAGATGATAATGTACTTCCAAATCGTATGTATGAGGCGAAGAAAATCTTGTCTACGATGGGTATGGAGTATAAAAGATACACAGTTGCCCTAATGACTGTATATTGTACGAAATGAGTATGAAAGCCTTACTAAATGTCCGAAGTGTAAAACTTCACGATACAAAGTAAAGAAAGGTGGTGGTTCTGGAGGTCAGTCGACAAAAAGGCAACCATTGAAGGCATTATGGTATCTTCCAATAATACCGCGGTTTAAGCGTCTGTTTACTAATGAAGCAACGACGAAGAAGTTGAGATGGCATTCTGATGAGAGAATGTCCGATGGAAAATATCTTCGGCACCCAACGACTCTCCACAATGGAAGAAAATAGACGAAATGTTCCCTCAATTTGGCGGTGAGCCTAGAAACCTTCGGCTAGGGCTTTGTACGATGGCTTCAATCCGTATGGAACTCTTAGTAGCATCCATAGTGCATGGCCGGTTCTCCTTGTAATATACAACTTACCTCCTGGCTATGTATGAAACGCAAGTATGTGATGCTTTCTATGATGATTTCGGACCAAAACAAATGAACAATATTGATGTGTACTTGGCGCCTTTGGTTGAGGATTTAAAGAAGTTGTGGGAGGATGGCGTAGATGTGTTTCATGCATATAAGTATGAGTTCTTTAAGCTACGTGTAATGATTTTCACCACGATAAATGACCTTCTTGCATATGAAAACTTGTTAGAGTATAGTGTGATGGGGCATAAAGCATGTCCAATATGTGAAGAAAGCACACACTTCCATCAACTTAAGCACGGAAAGAAAACGGTCTACCTCGGTCACAAGAGGTTTCTTGACCGGTTCCACCCATATCGTAAGTTAAAAAAGTGTTTCAACGGCTTACCGAGCATAGAACGGCTCCAAAGGCATTAACCTAGAGAGGAAGTTTATAATCGGGTCAAACATATCAATGTCATATTGGGTAAGCAGCAAAGGATTTCGGGTGAGAAGAATATATGGAAGAAGAGATCAATTTTCTTTGATCTTCCATATTGGCGTAGCCTTGATGTGAGACACGGTCTGGATGTGATGCATGTGGAGAAAAATGTTTGCGATAGTCTTGTCGATACGCTTTTGCACATACCGAGGAAGACTAAGGATGGAATGAGTGCGAGACTAGACTGGTTGATATGGGAATAAGAGAACGGTTACATCCACAAGTAAGAGAAGATGGCAAGAGGGCATACATGGAGCGGCACTCATACACTATCAAAAGCGGAGAAGAAAAGTTTGTGTGGGTGTTTATACGACATTAAGGTTCCACAAGGATATGCTTCTAATTTGAAAAGGTGTGTTTCAATGGACGAGTTGAAGTTGGTGGGAATGAAGTCCCATGATTATCATGTGTTGATGCAACAACTATTACCAGTAGCTATCAGAGGCATTATGAAGGATGAAGTGCGAACAACTATAACGAAATTGTGTATTTTCTTTAATGCTATCTGTAACAAAGTTATTGACATTGAAAAGTTGGATGAATTGGAAAATGATGGTTACATTATTTTGTCCCAATTAGAGATGCATTTTCCTCCTGTTTTTTTAAATATAATGGTGCATCTGATAGTGCATTTGGTAAGGGAGGTAAGACTCTGTGGTCCAGTTTACCTAAGGTGGATGTACCCTTTCGAGCGATACATAAAGATTTTAAAAGGGTATTCTAAAAATCCTAATCGACCAGAAGCCTCAATAGTTGAAAGATATGTAGTTGAAGAGGCAATGGACTTTTGCAAAGAGTATCTATCAGGGGCGACGATACAATCTCAGCATGACGAAGGGAAAAGCGGGGAACTCGAGGAATCAAACCGAAGAATATGTCTCGTGAAGAGGTGTTTCAAGCACACCTGTATGTCTTGAATAATATGGAAGAAGTTCAACCATATATTGATGAACACAAAAAGCTTGAAGAATATGAATCCAAGGAAGAGTGACATGCAAATTGCGAATGAGCAAAAGAAGACATTCATAAAGTGGTTTGAGGAGAAGGTATTGCACAAGACCGGTGTGTCGATACAATCGAGTGGTTAGCACGGGGCCTTCTTTTCGGATCATCACTTGGAGCGGTTATGATATAAACGGGTATTCTTTCCACACAAAAGACCAAGATGACAAAAGTTCTATGCAGAATAGTGGGGTGATGGTTGAAGTGAATCCATGCACTTTTCCGAGTTCGAAAGACAAAAACCCCGTATTAGCATTGATGGCCTATTATGGAGTTATTGAAGAAATATGGGAGATGAGCTACAACAAGTTTAAAGTTGCTTTATTTAAATGTAAGTGGGTTAGCAATAATGTTGTTGTAATAGATCCCCAGTTTGGATTTGTCTCGATTGATCTTGAAAGAGTTGGTCATAGAGATGAGCTATTCATTCTAGCAAGCCAGGCGAAACAAGTGTTTTATGTTACAGACCCTGCAAATAAAAAAATGTCCATTGTACTTCAAAGTAAAAAACAGAAGTATGGTGAAGAATCCTTCAACCTTGACGATACACCTCCTTTCACAACAAATCCACCTACAACACGTGTAGTGAATTGGTAGATGATGAAGAATATGCTGCAAGAAACGATCATTGTGAAGGAATATGGGAAACCATATAAAGTAAGATCTTAAGTTATGAAATAATACTGTTTATTTTTTGTAGTGGTTCAACTTGTTAGTTCCTTTGATTAATTTGTTTACTATTTAATGACCTATCTAACATTGATTTGTCTTTAACGAACAGGAGTATGGCCAACTCGACGACTTAGCAAGTGATATAGATGCGCCGCCCGTTGTCAAAAGGGGTAGAGGTACCACAACGATGGGAGCGCCGGTTACACGTCGTCAAAATCAAAAAAGAGGTTGCATGTCGAGTTCGATGCCGATATGAATGCAATTGGTAAAGAGGAAGACAAGTTTCATTAGCTATTTAGGCTATTTAGCTCGAAGCAAAGTTCCTATTGTATACTCTAGTTGGAAGTTGGTTCCTCAAAAACAAAGGAGTTGATTTGGTCACAAATTTTGGTATGTCACTTTCAATAAATTTGCATGCATATTTTTAGTCGTATTACTTGAAATGTAATATTCTTCTCTTTTATGTGTTGTAGCAAACGTACGATGTACCAAACAATAAAGCGATGAACAAGCACTTGGATGGGCGAAGTTCGTTTACGTTGGAAAGATTTCAAGAATAGGCTCACCAGAAGTATATTCGAGGGGAACGGAGGAATGAGGATCCATGCCGAAATATGCTTTCATTTCGCGGAGGACTTGGAGGGAGTTTGTGGCATCACGCCAAAATCCTGCATTTCTGGTAAAATTTCTTTCATATACTATCTTTTATTTCGTATTACTTGACATCATAGGCTCAGTTTTCTTTGTTTCCGTGTCACAGGAAATAAGTCAAGCGAATACAGAGAGGCAAACGGCAAATAAGTATCCCCATTTCATGTCTCGAGGTGGGTACAAAAAGCTTGAACGGAGGCTCATGGAAGAAGAGTTGGAGAAAATGAAGGAAGATGCTAAATCCGATCCTTCCATTACTGTCCAGGCCCCTGAACCTCCTCCTCGTTACAAGAAATGGAAAGCTGCGAGGATTAAAGATGGCAAATACATCAATCCAGATGTTGCTGAGGTTGCCGCGAAGATTGTAAGTAGTTAACTTAAAAGTATTAAATAGCCTCATTTTTTTCATAGTATAAGTATTTAGTTTTAATTTATGCAAATTTTTTTGATACAGATGAACTTGAGGCGCAGAGCGGCCAAGGTTCATTTACGCGAGCACACGGATGGACATATTGTCCATGGCGATTGGAAAGCCGATGATCTTGGTCATGTTCGAGGGGAGCCAAGGGGAGTTAGTGCCGCAAAGTATTTTGGACGACGTAGACGATTTTCGTATGATGATGAGAACCCTCCTCCTCGCCTTGTAGCCAAAATTCGAGCGCAACTCGAAGATGATCTCTTGAGACAGCTACGTGGTGAGTTGAAGGCTATGGTGGAAGAGAAGGAACATTCGAGACCAGTCCATGAATCCCGGCCCACCCCAAAGAACAACGAAAGCTATAACCCTCCGTAGGTACTTTGTGGCCAACCTACTCTCTCTACCGGGAGGAGAACCTTGCTATCTGTGTTTGGATGTGCCACACCATCGTATTGTTGCCGACGCTTTTGTTTGCACAGACACATCCATCCACCATAATGTGCGAGATTCCTAAAGATCACGTAGGGTGGCCGTGACACTTGTTCGGGAGGGGAAGAAAAACACACATCCCGATTCATGATGAGGAGGTTCCCATGCTAGAGAAGGCCATAGGATCGTTCATCCTTTGGCCGAACCATCTTATTCAGATGACGACGACACCTCCATTGGTATCAAATACATAACTAGAACTTGATTTTTCTTGGTAACCCACTCATAATCTGTTTTGTACGGTTTCATAGGATGAGCAAGCTGTGAGCAGATGTCCCTTCTTAGCACGGTTGAAAGAGGTGTACAAGCGCATTACCTATATCCCCTTGCAGATGCGTGAGGGCATTGTTGGTCAAAAACTAACATATCCCTTAACAATTGACAAGAACGATCTGCACCAGTTTCTACATATGGAGTGTTTAGATATACAAATTCTTCAAGTGGCAATCCTGTAAGTTTTTTTGCCCTTTAAAGAACGATTGATTATTTTGTTTTTTATATATTGAACAACATTTATCATTTTAATTCGATCATAGTGCCCTCCACAATATATGCGCCCAAGACGGAAAAAATGCTTTATATGGATTCTTATGTCCGGCGAACACTACGAAGCATAGAAATAAATTAGAGGGAAGGTCAATTTATGTGGGTTACACACTTGCCGAGTCTCAATTACCTTGTTATCTTGCTCCAATATATGAAGAGTACGTTTTTTTTTTCTCTAGCTATTTCTTTGTTTTTAACAATAAGTTGCTTCCTTATCTTAATTTAATTTTAATATGTATATGTGTTGTAGTAATCATTGGACGCTTTGTGTTGTTTGTCCCTCAAAGAGTGTTTGTTATTGGTTTGATTCCTATAAGGGCAAGCCAAACGAAGACATAAAACACATTTTTAGCACGTAAGTATTTTGTCTAATTCATTGATTCTTGATTTAAATGAATTGTTCTAATGTCTCGAAAATTTTTATTTTAATGATAGTGCAATCAAGACGTCTAAAATGTTTTCGGGAAAAAGAGGGTTTAGCTAAAGAACCGAAGTGGTTGTATCCTAAAGTAAGTAGTTTCGATTCAAGTTATTTAATTGATATGCATGTCTTTATTCGTTTTAAGAATTTGCTTTTAATTTATAGTGCCATCGACAACCCGGGCACATCGAATGTGGATATTATGTTATACTTTACATGTTCAACATCATTCGAGCGGACAAACTACAAATTTGGAACAAGTACGTAATCACTCCCTGATTCTCAAATGATAATATTGTTGATGTTGTACTTAATTGAGTTATCTGATACCTTATTTTCCAATTTACAGATTTTTGGTACTGAGGCAGCGTACTCGAAGGAAGACATTGATTTGGGTCGAGACGCTTTGGCTGGCTATCTTCTTTCACACGTAGATGTGTAAAGTTAATTTACTTTGAATATTTCTTAGTAGATGTATGTGTAGTTGGATACATCATTATATTTTGACACTTTGTGGTAGCTGTATATGTAATGTAGCTGGATACATCATTATATTTTGACACTTTGTGGTAGTTGTATATGTATGTAGTATGTAGTAGTTACGTACCATTGTTGATCATATATATGATGGGTAATTGTTGAAATGTAATTCATTATTCTAGTTTATTTGGAATCGCACAAGGCCTGCGGTTTTAATGGTTTACGAATGATCGAACATTTTGGTAATGTATGTTGGCTATTTGGTTGATGGTTTTTATAGGGTATAATTGGTGGGTTGTGCAAAATACGTGCTAGGTTTGGGACTTCAAAACGGACACTTTTGAAGTCCCAAAATACAATTTGGGACTTCAAAATTGGGACTTCAAAAGTGTCAGTTAGCTTTTATGCGTGACATTTGAAGTCCCAAAATACAATTTGGGACTTCAAACGGACACTTTGAAGTCCCAAATTGTATTTTGGGACTTCAAAGACATTTTGAAGTCCCAAACTTTATTTTGGGACTTCAAAAGTGTCAAGTGTCGCTTAGCTTTTATGCGTGACATTTGAAGTCCCAAAATACAATTTGGGACTTCAAAACGGACACTTTTGAAGTCCCAAATTTTATTTTGGGACTTCAAAAGTGTCGCTTAGCCTATATTTATGCGTGACATTTGAAGTCCCAAAATATAATTTGGGACTTCAAAAGTTTCATTTTTTGAGTCCCAAAACTAATTTGGGACTTCAAAAGTTTCATTTTACTACTACCCTTCAATAGACATCCCATGAATAAGGGACGTTAAAAGGGCTTATTTTGGGACTTCAAAAGGTCTTTTTGTAGTAGTGATATTTATACTACAAAATTGAATATAAAGCATAAAAATCCCAACACTTGGTCGGATTAAAGAGGTTTAATTTCACATAAAGTCAAATTAAGGTTGCATCAAGCACTTGGAGTACCTCTATCATGGTACTACTCTCTTTAATTCAAGCCTTTTCCCAAACAGCAAGTAATCATGAATCAAGGTCTACAAGAGAGGTAGCAGACTTTCGAGCCTAGTTTGGACCCTAGGAGAGTAGAGATTTGAGAAGCGATGTTGGACCAAAAGAGAGAAGGAAGAGGAAATTGGACCATCGTCGACTTCATCGTTAAGATTTTCCACCACCACCTTCTTCTTCATTCTCACATACTACCGTCACCGAGAGATTGGGCCTCTCACTCCACCACTTCCAAACAAACTTGGGCGATGTCGATGGTTTTTTCACGGGAATCTTCTCAATGAATTGAAGGAGCTCTTGAGAGTTTTGGGTGTTCGGCGAGGTTGAGGTAATTGGATGAAGTGGGAAAGGGTAATTTTGTCATTTCCTTCTAATTTCAAAATAGATAAATGGGGAACTCATGTAATAGGGAATACCGAAATTGGAAACACTTCTTTGTCCTTTATCACTTATATTGGTCTTTATCTATCTAGACAAGATTAATGGGAATAATGAATAGCTCGAATAATTCATCTAGAGCACAGTACATTTCTATTTATAGAAACATTAACCAATTACATTGTGACATGTGTCCACAGTAGATTATTCTAGAATACAATATATAATAAGAATCGACTACTTACTACAAAGCAAAGCACGGTGAATATACAAAACGCACAACGATACATAATTAATTTACTTCTAACTCTCTCCTTTACTTCTAACTCTCTTCTTCTCCTTTCCTTCCGAGGTGTTCTTGTAAAGTCGACTTTGTTGAAGTTGTTTCATTGGAGAAACAGTATGCCAAGCTTGTCTCGAGAAACCGAAACGTGCATGACTCAATGGCTTGGTAAGACAATCGGCAAAGTCGGAATTCGGTCGGAACATATTGAACTTGAAGTTTCTTGGACGATGCACGATCTCTCACAAAGTGTATGTCAATCTCAATGTGTTTGGTTCTTGCATGGTGCACGTGATTGGAAGCAAGGGCTGCTGCACTAGTATTATCACACCATATAGTTGGTATACGTCTCATTCGTAAGCCGAGTTCGGATAATAGAGATCTGATCCATTTCAATTCAAGTTGTGTTGGCAGTGATCTATACTCTGATTCACAAATGGATCTAGAAACAATCGGTTGTTTCTTAAGACCAAGTGACAAGGGAATTTCAAGAAAAACACAAGAGCGCCAGCGGCCTCCTATCATCAGGACATGAAGCCCAATCAGCATCAGAATATGCAGCCAAATCAAGAATGTTGGACGGTTTAATATGTAAACCGTAATGTATTGTCCCTCTGAGATATCTTAGAACTCTCTTTACTGCCTTCCAGTGCTCAGTAGTTGGTTGTGAGAGGAATTGGCTCAACTTGCCAACACTGAAACTAATATCGGGCCGTGTATTACAGTGTACCGCAAAGCCCCAACCCAGACTACGGTATTCCGAGGGTTAGAGAGAAGTTCACGAGAATGTACGAGATAAGGATTTATTAGCGTCATTGGTGTATTACAAGGAGAAGCGATTGTCATATGAAATCTGTCTAATAAGTCACGAGATATACTTACCTTGTGACGATAGAGACCGAGGTGTCTCGATGAGCTTCAATACCAAGAAAGTAGTGAAGCGAACCAAGGTCTTTCAAAGAAAAATACGATGTAGTCTTGTAGTGAAGCATCTCAAACTATAAGAATTACTTCCGGTGACAATTATGTCATTAACATAAATTAATATCATCAAAATCACAAAACTTATCTAAATAGATAAATAGAGAGACATCACTCTTAGAATTTGTAAAACCCCAATCCAAGAGAACACTACTGAGCCTATCAAACCAAGCTCGTGGGCTTATTTTAACCCATACGGGGCCTTAGAAAGTTTACAAACAGCGAAGAGCGCCGAGGGATCGGTGAAACCTTCGGGTTGTTTCATAAACATAGGCTCATTCAAGAAACCATTAAGAAATGCATTATTGATGTCAAGTTGCTTAATACTCCAATTTAGGGCAATAGCAATGGTTAAAATGATTCTAATGGTAGAGGCTTTAATGACAGGACTAAAAGTCTCATAAAAGTCAATACCTTCGGTTTGTTGAAAACCTTTTGCCACAAGTCGTGCCTTTCGCTTAATGAGAGTACCATCGAAACAGTACTTGGATTTGAAAATCCATTTGCGATCAACAACATTTTGTGTAGGGAGGCGAGGACAAGAGTCCAAGTAGAGTTTCTAGTGAGAGCATCAAACTCTTCTACCATTGCTTGCTGCGCTGAGGGTGATTTAAGAGCTTCTTTGGCTATCTTAGGAGTGGATTCGATGTAGCAGTCAAGCCACATAGGGGTTTTGGGTTTGGAGATGCCATGTTTGCTCAGGTGTGCATGGGATGAAAATTGGATGCCACGAAGCTGAATTTGAAGTGGTAACTGCAGAAGGACTGCAGTGAATCGGAAAGGGGAGACATAGGACACGATTACGATTAAAACAGAAGGGTACATGGTAGTAGCACCTAATGACAACTGAAGATCATTTGCGGCAGCAAGACCACTAGAAACATTGTTATCGGCATCGCAGAGTCACGGATAGCATCGGTGCAAATCGATTAAAGGTAGAAGCAGAGGAGGTGGATCACACAAATCCGAACTTCAGGCCGAGATGCACCGAGCAAGGGGTGAGACACATCCGAGGTTGATACGAGAGGAATTCCACTGCAGACAACGATTCATTGATGAACGGTGAGATGCTTGAGAAGGAGACAATCTCTGGAGTAGCGGGTTTCAAAAACCGAGAAAATGATTAGTAAAGGGTAGTCATTCTCATTAAAGACAACATGACGTGAAATGTAAATCCTTCTGTGGAACTAAGGCACTTAAAGCCTTTGTGTGAGCTGCTGTACCAAGAAAAGTGCACTTAGTGCTATGAAATGGAGCTTGTCTTTGATTGTAGGGTCGGAGACATGGAAAACAAGCACACCCAAAAATTTTTAGATTCTTATAGTCTGGTTTCTTCTTGTATAGGCTTTCAAAAAGAGATGTATAGGGCATAGAGAATAGTTGTTGGCATCCGGTTAATCGAGATAAAGAGCGAGTGGAGAAAGCCTCCCACCAATAAGAGATAGGCATGTGTGCATGAGCCAAAAGGGTAAGACCAGTTTCAACAATGTGACGATGTTTACGTTCGACTCTACCATTTTGGGCTGATGTGTGTGGGCAAGAGTGTCTAAAAATAATGCCATTTTCATCAAGTAGAGATTGAAAACTCTAAACTCACCACCCCAATCACTCTGGAGTGTTTTAATTTTCTTTTCAAAAAGGTTCTCAACCATATTCTTAAAACCCTTAAAGGCGAGAGTGCTTCCCTTTGTGTTTCGGAGGATAAGCCCAAGTGTATCTGCTTGTAATCATCCAAAAAAGCTGATATAATATCTATAGCCTCCAACAGATTTAATAGGAGATGGTCCCAAAGTCCGTATGAACCAATTCTAATACATGAGAAGCATGAGACTGTGATAATGAAAAGGAAGTCTATGTGACTTGCCAAGTTGACATGAGTCACAAAAAGAAAGTATTTCATTAGAACCAAGTGAAACATTACGAGTCTATGAGAATTCTTTGTAAAATATCTTTACTTGGATGACCAAGTTTCCTATGCCAAGATTCTATGGTAGATAATGAGTACTAGTCCTACGACTATTGTTTGAAAAGAAACAAAGCTAGCGGAGTGCTTGTGCGGAACTACTTGATTGTCAGTGCAGTATAACCACGGAGTGTCTCCCTTGGTGGCTTGACCATGTAGCGAGAACATTATGCCTCTTCTTGTCCTTCACAAAACAACCGTGTGAGTGAATTTCAACAAATACATCATGATTATCGCTAGTAAGCTTAAAACCGATCGGTTTCTTAGCCATTCTAGGCGCCACAAGGACTTCATTGAGATTCAAAGTCTTAAAACCGGTAGAATTATCACGATGATTTTGGCATTACCGGTACTAGTGACATTCACGAGTCGCCATTGCCAACGAAATAGAGTTTATACTCGAGTTAATGTCGGGTCCGACATTATCGAGTGTTGGTCACATGATGGGTGGCTCCGGTGTCAAGATACCACATGGATCAACGGTAGTGTCGGAGGTGGCTATGTGGCTGATGCATTGTCCTGTTTCCGAGGGCTTTTAAAATTTCTATCGAATCGACGATAGCAATCGGGGGACCTCATGTCTCGGCTTGTCACACAAATGACACGGACTTTGTCATTCTTGTGAGATGGTGTGATTTGAACTTCCTCTTCCACGAGCCACCTCGGTTGCCTCGTCTTCACCTCTTCTACCTCCACGCCACACCTGAAGAGGCACGATTCATATCTCGGTTACGATTTGGAGGATGTGGAGATTGAAAAGTAAGGTGAGCAAAGGCATTAGAGGTTGGTGGTGGAGGAACTATTGAGTTGTTCCGGTCGAGACTCAAGGTCAATAGCTTCGATTGAAGCTGCGCAGTGAGAGTGTCCTTCTCGTAAGGATCACAACAATGGGGGGTATATTCGGTGTCTAAGCCAGCCAACGTTTGAGTCACAAGATCAGTCAGAGACAAGGGACAACCAGCTAGGGTGAGATTGTCGGACAAGGACTTCATCTTGGCTAGGTAGTCTCGCATCTTCAGAGACCCTTTCTTGATGGTTGAGAGAGCTCGAAGTGGAGTGGATCAGTGGTCGCTCGAGGGGAGAGATGAGATCGGAAGGGAAACACGGAAATGAAGGGTAGCAGGAAAAATGAAAGGCCGATGGAGACGACATCGGTGAGGAAGGGATGTAGGTGGAGAGAGGAACCGGCGGAGGTGAGGGGGCTGGTTGATGGAAAAGTCGAGGTTGGAATGGCGGAGGAAAAGTGTGGAAAGGATGGATAGTGAGGAGGAGCAAAGCGGTCATTTGGAAAGGGAAAGAGGAGGTTTGGAATGGAGAAGGAGACATGTGGGTCGGGTGATGTGAGTGAGGTGACAATGGAGTCTGATGATAAGGTTGAGTGGGAACGGTGGAGAAGGATTAGTGGGAACGGTTGAAAAATTAGGGTTAGGGTTTTGAGACGGGGGTGTGGTGGTGGTGAGATTGATTGGGTGGTAAAAATCCCGGAAGATGCCATTTCTAGCTTGATCGCTCGATACCAAGACAAGATTAATGGATAATGAATAGCTCTGAATAATTCATCTAGAGCCTGTACATTTCTATTTATAGAAACATTAACCAATTACATTGTGACATGTGTCCCTGTAGATTATTCTAGAATACAATAATAAGAATCAGACTACTCACTACAGCAATGCACAGTGAATATACAAAACGCACAGCATACATAATTAATTTACTTCTAACTTATCTTTTTCTCATTATTTTAAATCTTAAAAATGTGAAAATTATTTGTAAACAGGTGAAGAGAAGAAAATAAAAGTAACGGAACTGTTGAAGTCAAATAATCGGTTGTTGCTGACCCTTGTGTGTTGTGCTTTCCTCCACTTTTCCTTTATTACCTTACAGTCAACTCCAGCAGCTTCAAGCGCTCATTCTTTCATGGCCAGAGCCCAAATTCTTCCGCCCTTTTTTTCCTATTGCGGGAATTTCAGCCGTTTTCTTCCCTTTTCTCTTACTTTCTGCTTCGTTCAGCTTTCTCACCTTTCATACCTGCATGAGATTCTTACTTCTCCTATCGTCTTAATCGGTACTGATTTTTCGTCCTCCTAGTAGCCATTTTGTCTGTAGACTTAACGAAGCATCTTCATCTCCACCCAGTTTCAGTTATTTTTTGGGTAAGGCATCACTCTTGCTATTTCATCACTTCTCCTTTTCATTGAGTTTTATTTTTCTTGATCCGGATTGATTTAACAATAATATTTTCTATCACGGTTAATTTGAATAGATCCAATAGGTTGTGATTCATTGGAATCTCAGTTATGGATTTTGGTTTCATCACTAGACTATGAGTTGTGTTTGTCTAACTATGAACTATATTTATTTGTCCTCCTCTTCTTGAAATAACCATATCCTTATGATGTAATTGTTTTCTTGTTTTAGTATCGACGTAGAACTGAATATTTAAATAAATTGCTCGCACACATTTGAGGTATGTTTATTTATTTCTCTATGTTCTTATATGCTCTGTTTCTTTGTATTGTTACATCAACATGTAACATACCAATATTGTCTATGCTATTTGGTATCATCAAAATCAAATTAATTTATTTTCCACTATTATTTTCTACTCTCTACCGTCCTAAATAATATAAGAGCTATATAATTTATAGATATTAAGGAATTTAGTAAAGTTAGTTATTTGTAATGAATATGCATTGATTTATAAAAAATAAAAAATACCCTCTTTGATCATTACCCAATTGCTGAAATCCCCTTTTCATATATGTAATCAATAGGGATAGTTTAAGGAAGAACCTATAAATTTGGAAAATAAAGTGGATTGAGGTGTTATATTTAAGATCAAAGTAAATACTCAATTAATTCTTATTCTCCCTCGGTCCTAAATATAAGGCAAAGTTGACTTTTTAGAGAGATTCAAAAGCTAATTAAATTACTTTAGGGTATTTATATTTATAATTTTTCTCTAAACTAATTAATTTGACTAATAAACTGATATATATTTAATGATACACAACATATGATATAATTAAGTAACTTATTTAGCTTCATTAATCATGAGTACTCGGTGTACTCATCTCTTCTCTACCTAATGGTGCTTCATTTAAATGAGAAAACATGTTAGCAATATCTAAGAGGTCAAAACAATTCCCTTCACATTAAGCATGTTGGCATTGTTTAGAACAATAAGAGAATATAGGTAATAATGGTTATTCATCTCTTTTAATTATCTAATTTTGTCTATCCAAATCGTATGGTTTCATTCACTAACTTAAACTGGTAAACATGCATGAAACTTGGACCATTTTCTCTTTCAAAATTTGAAACAGGGAGGTGTTCGCAACTGGATGGCTTATCCAAATTGAAGGTTTTGAAGCTTCTTGATATTTTCTCCTTCATCTTTCTCTTCTTTGGCTCTTACATTTCACAATGTTTCCAAGCACAGATGAGAAAGAAAAGGAAGGTGTTGCTCGTCGTGTCAACAGTGGGATAGAAGCTGATCACTAATCCTAACACCTATGAAACTTTAACTGGCTTGATTCAGGCAGCCACACACTTTAGGTAAAGTAAGAACATTGGAGATTATTACATGTATATTTCTGTTCACAACAACAGCTTATAAAAAGTTCAGATTTGTTTCAGATGGGGAATACATGCCTTTTGTTGTTAACCAATCAATAGTCATATTGTCTAATGGAGGTCTCGGGATGGCAATGTTCAACTTGCGTAAGAAATCAAACATCGATTGGTTTTCTTGGCCCTTATAAAACCTGATGCTTGAAATGGATTCAACAGGTTTGTTCACGACATCACAATCTAGCATTAAAGAGATACGTTGTTGAAAGCTACAATTGTTCAAGTGATATTGTCTTTATTTTTATATTTTGCCTTATACTGTTTCAAATCACGACAAGATAGATATAATATAGGGAAATTAAAATAAAGGATCTAGAGAACATAATATTTATTATCAAGGACTATAAAATTGTAATTACTTAGAAGGACCAAACATCATGATATAAATTTAAAATTACTAAATTGCCCCTAATCAAACCTCATATATTATCTCTTGTATTAATAATTAAAAAAATAACTAAAATTGAAATTAACACTTTGCCCTTCATGATATGATCATATTTTTTTCAGTAAATTATTTAATTAACAACGGTTAAACTCATATTTTTTAAATTTTATTTTTCATAAAATTTATATCATCAAGTTGTCCAATTTATATTATCAACATTGATATCAATTAAGCTCTTTTTATAAAAATAAAAAACATACTTATTTCATATTTTCGGGATATAATAGGTTGATTAGATTTTTAAATTTTACTAACATTACATAAATTTTTGGGAAAATTACACTCGGGTCCCAAGGAAGGGAAAAAATTACAAAAGTCCTTAAAATCACAAAATTACGAAAAGTCCCAAGGGAATTTTGTTGTAAATACATACATTTCTCGTTGCAAATACATACATTTCTGTTGTAAATGGTTTGAGATTTTTTTAATATTATTTGTATGAAATTTTTTAAATGTTGTTGTAAATATATACATTTTACATTGTAAATACATACATTTCTGTTGTAAATGGTCAGGTGTTTAAATGTTATTGTAAATACATACATTTCTTGTTGTAAATGGTTTAGGACCTTTTTAATTCCGTACAAATAATATAAAAAAAGTCTCAAACCATTTACAACAGGAAATATATGTATTTACAACAACATTTAAACATCTGACCATTTACAACAAGAAATGTATGTATTTACAAATGAAAAATGTATGTATTTACAACAACATTTAAAAAATTTCATACAAATAATATCAAAAAAGTCTCAAACCATTTACAACAGGAAATGTTTGTATTTACAACAAAAATTCTCTTAGGACTTCTGGGTAATTTTGTGATTTCAAGGGACTTTTTTGTAATTTTTTTCCTTCCTTGGGACCCAGAATGTAACATCTCGTTTCTAAAAGCGGTATAATTTTTTTCGTCAAAACATCATTTCAAATCATCAGAGTAGAGCACCGGAGCATAAGAGTAATTGGTATATATTCAAAGTACCTATGGTAGTATGTCTTCTTTGTTTAAACAATGACAAGAGTGTTTCAAAAGTATATAACAACATAAAGAAGTCTTGGTAGGGTCTTCTATGCGGGCTGCTTGCTTCTATCCTCGGTCCTCGGTCCTTCCGACCACGAAGCTAAGTTAAGAGCCGAGGTCCATGCATCGAACCCGAGTAACAGCTTAACCTCATGATTACATACATCATATATGCACCAGGACATTCATAGAATTTTGGCAACATTTACTACTGGTCGGACATAGGGTATACATATCGGATATGTATGGCAATAAAAATACAAGTCGGATGTAAGGTTAAGGCACGTGAGAAATGTTCATGATCATATATGCACGGCAATAACAATACAGTCGGATGTAAAGTTAAGGCACAACGGACAATAATACGATCGGATGTAAGGCATGACAGACGATATACTGATCAAATGACAGGCAATAGTACAATCGGATGACAGGCACTTCGTTACTTTGACTCTAATCTTCCAAAATTTTGACATATCTCCTACTCCAACATATTTTCCAAAATAAATATCATATTTAATCCTAAAACATGATATCTAAAACATACTTTGGAAGATTAAATATCAAACTAACATTCCTACTATAACTACGAATCGAAATCTAAAACTTAAGACTCGAGTGCAGAAAAATTACCCAGGCTTATTGCTTCTTCCTCCGGACTCCTCCTCTCCAAGCTCTCCAAGAATTTCAAAATAGACAAGAGTGAATTGGTGTGAGAATTATGCTTGGAGGTGCTTGCTATTTATAGAGATTTTGTGAGGGCATTTTGGTCATTTTCCAAATCCTTTCTTTCAATTTTGAACCACACATTAGAACCCTTAGCCAACAAGTCTTCTTCCTTCATTTTCATCCACAAAAACCGTCCCCCCCATGTCACCCTATGTCACCAAGGTGATGTCATGTGGTGCCACCTTGCCTTACTTTATGGTTTCTACCGATAAAGTTCCCCCGATCGGTGTTCTAATCGCGTAATCTTACATAATCTCAAAAATCCGAGAACATAGCCCTGAAGATCCTTTCTTCCTCTTTGGAAATATCTTGGTTAACTAAATTTTTGATTCCATACAAAGTATCTCCTATGTATTTGAAGATTTGGGCAACCGTTGTCAGTTATGAAAATCGCTTGTGTAACGTCAATTCTGGACAAAATTACACCGAATCATAATATGTCCAGTTTTTAGCAACCTAAACCAAGGATCTTGAGTTAGGATTTATTTTCTATTGGTTCTCATTTATCCTGTTTGCTTTTCTGACGAATATTCCATGGAATATTCCTTAAACCATTTCCATGTTCACACTACAACATTTTCCTTCCTTTTCTTTCCTATTTTTCGAAAATGAGGCATCTTTTGACAAAGATGTTGCCTCCCAACTTGACCAAATATCCTATCTTTTATGTGCTTTCATTGGCTAGTTACACATCTTGACTTTTCAACACTTCTTGGCTAAGTTTTCTAACAACTTCTACATTAAGTTTTCTATTTATTCCTTATTTAGGATTAACTATTATCTCACATCTATTGGACTGACATTGGTATTTTACGATCCATGTAAAATATTAAAAATCATGGGGTCAATTATGGCCCCACAATACTATTTTATTTTTCTCATTTAATTTTTCCAAGGTTATAATTTATTTAATTGTCTAAATTAAGGACAATATTATTTCTAATTTTTAATAATTATTTCACTCGCCCTTTAGAATTTATCATAATATTCTTAGGCCATTTTATACCTCACGAGGGCATTTTCGTAATTTTGGCACTATTATTTTCCTAATTTTCAAAGGATTTTCCTTAAGAAATACGATATTTATGACTCAATATTTGAGACCATATCTTCACCTATTTCCAATAGGTATTATTACTAAATTATGACACTTATCATAAGTGTGATTTTTAGGGTATTACACTCGAACGTGATTTTCCTAAATTTGTTAACCCACATAAATTGCATCTAAAACAAAAATAAATCATACAAACTTTCTTGGTTTAACATATATGATAAATTATAAAAGACTTTGAATTTTATTAAAATTATAAAAATTCAAGTTTTAATTAAAAATTTTGTTGATTTTAATTTTTTTTATAATTTTTACAAATTGAAGAATGCGTAATTTTTTTCACAGATATATATTCAAGTTGTGAAAAATTAAAATTGAGAAAACTATTGTTTAATTTAATGAAACTTAGAATTTTGTATTAGTTTTAAAAATAGAATGGGGGAGAGAGTGTAGAAGGGAATGCAGAAGATTTTGTTAGGGCCATTTTAGTATTCTTAATTTTATATTTTTGCATTTGGTCCTTTTAAATAATTACAATTTCTATGATCCTTCTTCATAATTATCTTTTCTCCTAGGTCATTCATTCTAATTTTTCCTATAATATAATGGGATTTTTTAAATTAAAGTGAAATACACTTCCAATCAGCACATTGAATTCAGCTTTTTCTTTTTGCTATTTCCCGGTAAGCTTGTATGTAAGTATTAGAGATCCTGCACTTTTTATTTTATTTTTAACCCACTAAGTATATTCATTAGTTTAATTTCATAACTGGTTCTTTTTATATATTTTCCTTTTTTAGTTGTTTACTATGGTAAATAATATGATTATGTTATTGAAAATTACTATTGGGACAAACCCAAGAGGTCACTTGTATTTTGGCATTAAGTACAAACAGGTGGTATTACAATTTTCGGGCGGTGAAAGAGCAAGGTTCTGAAAACCGAACCGATCACTGAACCGGTGGAGGTCTTGGGTTAAGGGTCGAGTGGGTGACTGTATTAATTAAAAATATAATTTAATTAAAAATATTTTGTTAAACAATAAAAAAATATTCATATTTTAAACAATATATTTTATTAAACTGATCTCTTTCTTCAAACATTTATATTATTATATTGCTTTTATAAATAAATAAATAAAAAGATCAGTCACGTGCTAACCTATAACACCTTATTCTTCTTTCCCTCTCAAATTAGACCCATCACTGATGTAAATTTGGGCAATATTATATTGCTTTTTTAAAAAAAAGGGAGATCAGGTTCACGGGATACGAAGTGGTTAGGTGAGAGTTGCAGCCTTATTCTTTCTTCCTTCCCTCTTTCTTCTAAATGCGTCGTTATTATTCCTTCTTTCATCGGTGAGAGGCGCCATCTTCACCTTCGATATGAGGCACCAGTGCAACACCGTCGACGAAGAGGAGGTATGATTGACGCCCGGTCTGATTCTGTTCAAGCTATGGTTTCTGTTTCCATCTGTCTCAGTTCACTGCTTCTCTCTCTCTATAAATTTCATGGCGACGTCCACCACCACCACCAAGGCCTTCGATGATGAGAAACCGACTCCATGGAACTTGATCTGTTCACACAATCGGCACCATGATCAAATCTCTCTCTCTCCTCCTTTCTCTTTTCTCACCGTCGTTCTTGACGATTTTTTTGAAAAAAAAAAACTCAAGACTTTGTGGCTCGGTCAACTCGACGGTTTAGGCCGAGTTGACTCCGAGTTAACTCGGGACTTCGGTTCCACCCATAACTCGGACCGGTTTTTAGCCGATTCGCTTGATTTCGGTCCAGTTTCAAAACATTGGAAAATAGAAGAATGATTGGACAATGTGTCTATGCATCTCTAAAAGTACATGAGAGGAATGATTCATGTTGCTTGCAATTTATAAAATGCAGCTATTATAAATTTCTATAACATACAATGAAAATGTCTTTAGACAACTTTTTACACATTGATTAAAAATGGTAAAAACATTTCCTATTATCTGCATTTGCCTTAGTTGATAGCAATGACAAACCCAGAAATTTTATTGATGGGGTGAATAAAAAAATATGCTACATCATAAACAAAAGCATTTGAAATACGATACGAGACCTAATAAACAAAAAATTGAAAGAAATCTATTACAGAAATTAAAATTACTTCACTTGACTCTTACTCTACGTGTTTTCATATTGTTAAACTCATCTATAATTGAATCTGTACTAAAACTCAAAACAATTTCCTTTTCAATGTATGTAATCAAAGAATCATTAAGAAACTAGTCTTTTTCAATGTGTGTAATCAAAGAATCATTAAGAAATTAATCTTCATGACAGAGCATGAATAATTTCATGATCAATATGATTTTAAACATAATATTAATAACAAAAGTAAACCGATTAAAATTAACTATTAGTCATCATCAATATTCTCATAGCCATATTTTAACAAAACTCAAAACCTACCTAAAATTCAAATCCTAAAATATTCTCTAATCGGTATAAACGTAGTATCATTAGAAAAATAAAATCATGTATAATAAATTTCATGAAAAGTAGTGATTTTGAGTACTTTATTGATTCTCAAAATTTGTAAATAAGCTGTTGAAAAAAAATGGCGGACGAGTAGAGAACAAGAGGAAGACGACGAACGTGATTCCGATGGGGTTGGGATATTGTAAAACCCCTTGGAAAAATTAAAGGAGAAAAATAAAAAAGTATTGTGGGTCCATAATTGACCCCATGATTTTTAATATTTTACTTGGAACGTAAAATACCAATATCAGTAAAAAGTTTGTGAGAAAAGGAGTAATTCTAATTCAGAAAATTATCAAAAATTAGTGAGAGATTAAATAGATAATTATTGGCTAATTATCTAGGCACGATTAAGAGAAAATCCAAGGGTAAATGTGTAAAACCATTTGGGAAAATGTTTATGGCTAAAATTAGCATAAAATATATTTGCTAATTAAATGGAAAATATGAAGAAAAATATATGAGATTAAGTAATTTTAAGCCTAAAAACATGTATAGACCAATAGGAAGATTTTGTAAAAAAATTATATAAAATAATTATAAAATAATTATTTTATATAATAATAATTACTTAATTAAATAAAAAACGAAATTAAATCATAATAAAAATATGGCAAAAAAAAGAGAGAGGATAAGATTGCAAAATATAATATCTAGATATTTTGGAATTAAATAATAATATAAAGGAATATTCTATGGAATATTCTGTGGAAATGCAAATAGGTTAAATGACCACCGATAGAGATTAAATCCTATCTAGGAAACCATGAGCAAGGTTTCTAAGGTCAGAGTATTTTATAGACAAGTGAATTTTTATCTCGGAGTGGACTGTCTCCGAAGTCATTTCAAACAAAGCGGAACAATAAGGGAATAAGGCGAAAAGAACAAAGGAGCGAGTTGAGGAAATGAAAACCTCTAGAAAATAAATCATAACTCAATATCTGGGGATGAGTTGGTAATCAATTGGACAAATTATGGATCAGTGAGTTTTTGTCCCGAAGTTGATAATTAGGAAGTTATTTAAAGTAAGCGAGCGTTTTTTAGTAAATCTTCGGCGGGACGGAGAAGACCTGAAAGGGATCAAAAATTTAGTTAACCCAGACATTTCTAATGAGTAAGAAAAGATCTTCAAAGTTGTGATTTCGGATTTTGAGATTCTCCAAGATTACGCGATTAGAACAGAACGAGGGAACTTTATCGGTAGAAACCATAAAGAGCACATGGGTGACATCATAAGGATGACCTCATTGTCTTGAAGAATGATGTAAGGAGGTGTGTTGGAGGGCTAGGATTTGCCAACTCAAAGAAGTGCGATCCGACGGTCAGGAATTCGTCTGATAAAGCATGAATAGTACCTAGATTTTGCCTATAAATAGGCTTCAACCTCTCTTCAAATTTTCACACCAAGAAGCTTGTCTAGTTCGAAATTCTCAAGGAGGAAGAGAGGAGGAGGAGTCAGGGAAATTTGCGGCGAAGCTCTGGGTAAGTTTTTCGATGCAGGAGTCTTAAGTTCTAGTTTTCGATTCGGTAGTTATAGTAGAGATGTTGTTTTGGTCTTTAATCTTCCAAGTATGATTAGATATCATATGTTAGGGGTATTTTAGTCATTAATTTCGAAGATCATGATGGGGTCGGAGTTATGGTAAAATTTTGGAAGATTAGAGTCAAAGTAACAATTGCTAGCGAAATTCGCCGATTAGGGGCATCGGGGAAAAATGGTCATTTATGCCTAAAATTCCTGTTATGATGTCAAATGTTAATAGAATGTGATATTATCCTTATAGGATATACGTAATCACGAACACTGTTGTCGTACATTGTCAAAATGTACCGTTTTCCGTTTTCCGTCGAAGTACAGATTACCTCAACGAAGGTACGTTCGCGTCTTGTAACACTAACTCGATGGATATAGTATGCGTGTATGTGATGTGTGTGTGGTATGTATATGTGGTGTGTTGTTGGAATGCATATTATGTTAGAAGATAACTGTATGCATGCTGGGAGCGATATATCTGTAAGGCTGGGAGCGATACATCTGTAATGCTGGGAGCGATATATCTGCATGCTGGGAGCGATACATGTGCATTGGTTGGGTGTGGTTTATATGTTGTGTTGATGTTGTTGTGTAACCCATATGTGTGTATGTATACATGAGGATAATCGTTACACGAGATCCGGTGCGGATCTCGGCTCTTAACATAGCATCGAGTCGGAAGGACCGAGGACCGAGGTGAGAGGAAGCGGCAGTTCATGGATCCGGTGAAGACTTTCCGTTAATGTCCTTTACTTTTTGAAAACTCTCGGTTCTTGAACCGTTTCGTAATTAGCCGGTGGGCATTTTGAATAAATATATCGTTACACTCTTGCTCCGATGCTCTACTCTAATGAAAAAATTTTATCTTGCTTTGAAAAACGGGATGTTACGGATATATTAAAGGTTGGGGATATATTAAATGTCATATCTTGATATGCATATCAAATTACATCATAAAAAAAAAAAAAAAAACTATATATAATAACGGAATACCATTTCGAAAAAAATGAGTGTATATCATATTATATCATAAAACAAAATAAATAAATAAATAAATAAATAATAGGCATTTAATATATCCTCAATTCCATATATATCTAACAAAATAAACTCAAATAAGTATATATCAAATTACAGTACTGTACTCTTCATTCATGTGGCTTGATGGTTAGAACTTGTTTCTTTCACCTCACAAGTTCAATTTCAACACATATCACGGGTGGAAAAAGGCTTTTAAGACCGGACAAAGAGGTATCGTAAGACCGGACCAGCGTCGAGTCTTGTTTGAGCGGTATTAAAGTCTCCCTATTAAGATCGGACT
This sequence comes from Acacia pycnantha, assembly GCA_025563575.1. Classification (NCBI taxonomy): domain Eukaryota; kingdom Viridiplantae; phylum Streptophyta; class Magnoliopsida; order Fabales; family Fabaceae; genus Acacia; species Acacia pycnantha. The sequence goes on along the minus strand of JAMWYP010000557.1, from coordinate 54,923 downwards.
CGAACCGGTCTTAAAGAGTTTCTTTTAGACCGGACATTTTAAACCTTAGGTCTTAAAAGTCGTACTAAATAGATTTGAAATATTTTTTGTTCGGTCCTAAAACTCAACCTTTAAGACCGGACAAAAACTCAACCGCTCTTAAAAGATCGAATATTAAGACAGGACAAAGATCAATCCGGTCCAAAAATAGCGGATTCTAAGACCAGACGACTAATTACCGGTCTTAAAAGATCTGACTTTCAAGGCTGGATGATATATACATCTAGTCTTAAAATTGAACTTTTGACCGGACTTATAAATAGACCGTCTTAAAAGACCAACTTTTAAGACCGGCTTAATACCTTTAAGACCGGTCATAGAAATACATTCGGTCTTAAAAGTTGAACATTTAAGACCGGCTTATTTATTTCCGTCTAAATTTTCTGAATTTTTTCCCTGTTCGTTCTTCCCGATCATATATATATATATATATATATATATATATATATATACACACACACAAATCCACCATCCAAAACAGCACATAAAAGTCTATACTTTAAGCTACAAGCTATGAACAATTATGAATAAATTGAATTGGGAAAAAGAATACAAATATTATCCACCGTGAGTTATGTGGCCTCTTAAGACTACAACAGCTAAAGTAATTTATACAATAAGCTAAGATAACTTACAATCACATTGAGTTACAAATACAGCACGTAAATCAACATACATGCCCAATATATTATTCATCGTGCCTTCATCTGATTCCCACCCAACAACGTAACATCCTCTTTTATAACATGCCCCTTTGAATCGATCACCACCACAAAAACAAAACAAGACAAAATTCATAGTCAACGTGACATTCTTTAAGAACATAGAAGGAATATAATATAGTTAAAACCTTAAAGTTTTCAAAGAATTCTGCATATGAATATTACCTTATGAATTGACTCTTTTATAAAGTGATATCCTCCCATATCCCTTCTTGATGATCATTTCTTTGTTGGGTTCATTATCCGCTTCATCTTCTCCGCTCATGTCCATTAGACCCCTTGAAAAGGAGTGCTCTCAAGAAGACCATAATTTGAATGACTTTCCTCATCAATATCAATGACCCTCTTTCCTTGGAGAGCTACAATCCACATTTTATTTTCTTGATCGGTGATATAGAACACTTGTTTCGCATGGTCTGCCATAATAAAAAGGTTCATCTCCAAAACTTCTACTATTGACATCGACTAAAGTAAATCCTAGCCGATCGATCGAACACCATTATTGACATTAACCCACTTGTATTTGAAGATGCAAAATCTAATTTTGACATAGTCCACCTCCCAAATCTCTTCAATAACCCCATAACATGGCATGATTGCCAATTTAGGCCTCTTGTCCGGAGAAGTGCATAGATTCATCCTCTAACATAACACCATTGTTCGGGACTGTGCTACTATCATCTAGGGACTTCATGTAAAATGTATAACCATTGATCACATACGAATTCCAACTTATGACATCAACCTCGAACCACGTGCTAACCATTTCATTGTATCAAAAACACATTCGATCCCTCGACCTTTTGTTTGAACCGGTTGCAAAAGTTACGTTATGCTCCCTAATCAACCTTTGTTCGGTCATTCGATGGTTTTCTTTCCTTATAGCTTCTTTATGTGCGAGATATGCTGGCTTGAACTTCATCAACATTATTCCTTACTTTGACCAAATAATTTTGACAAAATTCCATGACTTTTCGAAACATATTTATGAACAATTGATGCTTCGCGGTATGCGTTCTTCACATACCCTTTTAGGAATTTCATAGATCTTTCGATTGGGTACATCCATCTTAAATGGATAGGGCAGCACAACTTTATCTCCTCACTCGATGAACAATTAGATGAACCACGATGTCAAAAAATGTAGGAACAAAAGCTTATCAAGGTGGAACAAGATAAGATATCCTTCATTCTCCAATTCATCCAACTTTTCAATCTCGAAAACTTTACTACAAACTACATGGAAGAAGAAACAAAGTCTAGTAAAAGCGACCCAAAGATCACATTCGGCGATGCCTCGAATAGCTACTGGGAGTAGCTGTTGCATCAAGACATGACAATCATGAGACTTTTGGCCTACTAATTTCCAGTCCTTCATCGAGACAAGCCTCTTAAAATTTGAAGAATACTCTGAGGGAACTTTTATGCCATGTAAACACTCACAAAAACTTCTTTTCTCATCCTTAGACAAAGTATGAGAAGCTGGTGGACAATAAATTCTGTTACCATATAGCCTTGGATGTAAGTCTTCGCGTATTTTCACTACTTGCAAATCCAATCTTGCCTTCACATTATCCTTAGGACTACCTTGTATGTTGAGAAGTGTGCCAACAATACTATCACATATATTTTTCTCCACATACATGACATTAATACATTATGCCACCTCAAAATTTTTGCATCATTTTCATTCACAAACAACCGCTTGAACCTTGGTAGGATTGGAAGATACCACAACACTTTTGCAGGCCCCTTATTTGACTTGTATCGTGGGGTTTCACATATCAGACAATTATGCTTCTCTTCAAACTCTTTTCTATACAATACGCAATCATTCGGGCATGCATGGATCTTTTTGAATTCCATCCCGGTGGACAAAGTATTTTCTTAGCATCATAGTATCGATGCGGCAACACATTATCATCCGGAAGCATGTCCTTGAAGGCCTCAAGCATTTACGAAAAACTCTTGTCGCTCCATCCATGACGTGCCTTCAAGCTTACCAATTTCAATACGGCGTTCAACAATTGGTATTTTTACACCAGGCTATAACGGCGTCTCGCATCACTGCACATATTACCATATGCATGTGATCGCTCAAAAGCCTCTTCTCCTACATCACGGATAATGTCCTCTATGCGATCATCCATATCACTGTCATTATCATCAAGGTCACTTCCCATGTTGAGACCCACTTGGCACTTTTTCACCATGCCATACCCATACTGTATAAGTCTTACAAAATCCGTGACAAATTAAATGTGTATGTATAACTTCGGGACTTAGTTGCCTCTCATTCAAACATTTTACACAAGGGCAATAAAACTTCCCCTATCATCATGGGCATTTTGTTTAGCAAATTCTATAAATTCCCTCACCTCATTCGATATTCAACACTTGTTCGTAAAGCATTTTTCCAACTGTGATCCATAGTAGAATTCCTATATATAGATGGAAATCATTGATCATAATCTGAAAAATTGAAACTTGCATATAAAATAAGCCAACTCCAAATGCAAATATATGCTCAAAGAATCACTTTTACAGAGGAACTTGCCCATTAAATACATAATAAAGAATCACTTTTGGTCATAAATGCATCACAGTGAATCCAAGAACCAAAATAAATGCATGATCGACAGGAAATTAAATGCATGGGATGAAGGTCTTGTGGACTTACCTGTAGCATATAAATTCAAATGCGTTTGCTGAGTCTTACTTCTCTGGCCAGGAACATTGATGTTGCAGACAACAAGAATAACCTAAAAACACTTGTTGGTCAGTTAGGTAGGTCTAAAGTGCAAATATAATCTTCAAAAAACAATATTCATTAACAATAGAGAATACCCATAAGAACATTTCATCGATTTTGTTAAACCCATGAAAAACCCAGAACGATAAGCTGGAAAATAATAAAGTTATATAACCAAAACACCTTTTACAGCTTGGTCTATAGACGTTTAGCTAAGGAACCAGAAAGTGATTGTCGAGAGAGGTACGCGAGCAACGACGAAGCAACACACAAACACCGGAGTCGAAACACGAGTAATCACTTTCGGCGCGACAAGAGATATTCGAGAGAGGAAATTTAATTTTCCGCGCGACAAAGACACCTTATTTAGCTTTTTGGATTTTATTAATACCGGTTAATTATTAAATGTCCGGTCCTGAAGATATAACTAACTTTTTAAGACCGAAGTTTTAAGAGTATTTGGTCCTAAACTTTTATTAGTCATTTAAGTTTAAGACCGGAGTTTTATAAAACATCTGGTCCTAAAATTCAAATACTTTTTAGACCCGTTACTTATAAAATGTTCGGTCTTAACGGCCTTGGTGATTGCAGTAGTAACTGAATGAATAAACAAAGGAATTTTTTTTGGACAAAAAATAAAGGAAAATTGGAGAATAAGCTTCTTTAATTAATTATTAGAGAACAACAACAAAAAATACAGAAGCTTAGTTCTTAATGTGTAATACATTACTGGAGAATATGCACGTACACAAGACAAAAAAAAACAAAAGAAAAACAAGCTGAAAATTATCATCCACAAGAATATGACTGAACATCCTTAGCGATATCGGCGTGAAGAGCATTAATTTCCCATTGGAGATTAGCAAGTTCTGTCTTAGTTGCTCCGGCCACAATATTAATGCATCATTAGAGGAAAGCGGAGAGGGTCAAAGGTAGGCGTGCTTGGACCAACGAGGTTGGAGAGAGGGAGCACGAACCTCTGCATGGTCTGAAGGTTGGAGGGGGCTGGCAATCTCTTCACCATCAAGAAGACAGAGGAACTCAGCAAGGACAGGGTCGGCAGAAGGATCGAGGGGGGTGCGGAAATCTCTTCATCATCCGAAATAACAATGGGTCTAACGACAGAGAGTCTTCGGCCACAATAGGACGTACTCTCTTGGAAGAGCGCATTGTATAACTATCTAACCATGGCACGAGCTTGGTGTAAGAGCACCCTTACGAGGAGTTCTCTTGTATCTAACCATGGTTTGAGGCTTTGAGGAGTTGGGGCGAGAGCTAGGTAGTGAGGAGTTAATAAGGACAGAGGTAGTGTGAGGAGTTAATAAGGACATAGAGCGGGAGAGATACGCATCGGTGATGATAAAGTCAATTGGTACGAGATGAATTTAGTGTTTCTACTTTAAGAGCGTACTTTTATAAATATCCGGTCCTAAAAGTTATTTATTTTTTCAAATCAATTCAATTACTTTTAATATCGACCTTTTATATTGTATCCAGGTCCTAAAACTCTTTTTTTCTTTTTCAATTCAATTACTTTTAATACTGACCTTTTATCTTGTATCAGGTCCTAAAAATCATTTCTTTTTCAATTCAATTTTTTTCAAGTAAAAATTTTTGGTTAAAAAATATTAGAGTAAATACCCTTTTGGTCCTGGAAAAACACATTTGACCCTTTTCGTCCCGAGTAAAAGAAATGTCATTTGGTCCTTTTTAGGGACTAAAAAGTACCTTTTGGGAATTTACGAGGGATTAAAATGTGCAAAAAAATGATCAAAAGGACTAAAAGGGACCTTATTTTTCCATTTTAGGGACTAAAAGTGACTTATTTTTTCGGGGACCAAAAAGGGCATCCGTGTTTTTCCGAGGGGACCAAAAGGGTATTTACTCAAAATATTACTTTTAAGAACGGATCTTTACGGTATCCGGTATTAAAAGTTCATTCTTTTCAAAATACTCAAATAGCGAGTGGTATCCTTACCCTATGTTGAAATGAATGATTCGAGAGTCTCTTCGGCTTCCACATAAACTTCTCAACTAGGCGTCTCCTCGTATTACGAGGAACTATGCGTCTCCTCGTTAATGTTTCCGGCGTTTGACATTCTTCAGGAAGGGTTCTCTATTTAAACCCGTTGTTACTTTACTTTCTTCACATTCATCTCCATCTCCTCCTACAACCTCCACCGTAATGGCTCCTCCACTACGACGAGGTCTCCCTTCTCGGCGAAATCCTCGCCACCTCCATACCTCTTACATTACCTCACAACCCATCATTCTACCAGATGATGGAGCACATGATAGCCCGTGTCGATCATATAGACCGACGCTTGGGCCAACTGTTTCAGGTCTATCATGCCGTCAACAACAAGGCTGAACGCGGTACTCGCGCCTATGATGTTGAATACCATACTTCTATTGACGACGTCTCCGACCCTTCCCTCCTCCGACAACGATGGGGAGGATTAGATATTTTATGTTTTTTTGTACTCTGCTGCCCTCACAAGGCAAGAAAAAATATAATAAAATAAAATTTTAGTTCTCAATCGCATTGTACTTATATTATGTTATTTTTTTTGGACAAAAGGAAACAAACAAAACATTGTCCTCTTCGTGGTGATCAACATTAAAAATTCGCGAGAATACGATTAACGTTAAGACCATACAAAACAAAAACAAAACATTGTTTACCTTATTCGAATAAAAACAAACGAGTGACGATTCTTCTCAAGGTTGGACCATCGTTGTTGTCGATTTTACCTCCCCTTCTTTGAACATTTTCAATGTCCTTTTCATTATCTTCCTTCTTTTCCGAAAAACGAAAAGGACAAAGAAAAGGGACACCGATGATGATCTTCAAAAAGGAGAGGTAAAAACGAGGACAATGAAGCACAAAGCTTGAGAAGAACGCCAAACTCGGTTGTCTTGAACCCTAATGATTTGTCCGAAAACCGAGTCACCAAGTCTATTTAAAGGAAAACTATTAGGACCGAACATTTGACAAATGCATATTTAAAAATAAAGCCATATTGCGATTTAGGAGCGGACAATTAACAAATATACGGTCCTAAAAGTCTCGCCAAATCATTAAAATAAACGAAGAATTTTAAGACCGGACTTCTAACAAATATACGGTCCAAAAAGCCTAGTCATATTCTTAAGAATTAGACGAAGACTTTTAGGACCGGATCTTTAACAAATATACGGTCCTAAAATTCTAGCCATATTGTCACACCCTAAAAAACGAGATGTGACAGTGCGAAATATGAGAAAACCCACATCCTTAAAGCCTTAAATATATAAAACATTCTATACTAAATATATATATATACTCAAACACACACACACACACACACACACATACATACATACATGTTTGCAAGTTGCAACACATAATATAATGACTTTGATTATAATTCGTATTACAAAAATTATTGGCTTTCTAAAGTGATTTCTATAGAGACTCCCTTGAGAGTAAGACCTTAGGAAAAATTCTACAACAACTTGGTATAGTCAAGAAGAGCTCCGCTCCATAATAACAATTACACAATACTTAGAAAAGGCGAGGACCCTAGCTATAGCATACATGGAGCACCTAGGTTACAAAAATAAATGTACGAGTTTAAGATTTTACATTAACTAGGAATCTCTCAATATGAATCTTCAACTTCAAGACAACAGTATAACCCTTCATTATTTAGAAGAAGAAACACGATCATCTGCATTGTGCGAGGCGAAAAATAATTTTCCGGTGAATAACGTCCCATACAAATAATTTAATGGAAATTAAGCTTTTAATAATATCATGATAATTTAGTATCCACAATATAAAATCATAATTATGAATGAAACTATATAAAAGATCATTCCTCGAATGAATTCAAGTACGTAATAAAATAGTTTGTTTCATAAAATTAGTTTAAAACAATAATTATCAAAATCTTATCCTTTCATAAGACTTCAACAGAACGGATAACAAGCGTGGACACACAGTCCACGAGGGTAGCTAACCAAGCGCAGCTCAAGGCCACGAACACAAGCGTGGACACACGGTCCACGAGGGTAAGTAACCAAGCGCGGCTTGAGGCCACGAAACAAGCGCGGTAAAACCCACGAATAACAAGCGTGAGAACAAACCCCACGAATATCAAGCGTGAGCATTGTGCCCACGAATGTCAAGCGAGCTCGAGGTTAATCATGGTGCACCAAGGACTAACGATCTTCGCTGTTAGTAACCAAACGTCATATTCATCCTCTCAAAAACAATTTCAAGCATGCATAGAGTCAATTTACCGATAGCAAGCAAAAAGCTTTTCTTCTAATATAATGATGAGAATTCGAATAAAATATTTCGTAAAGACCCCGGCATGAACGTTAACAAAATCCCAAAACATTTCCTTCCAATTCCATCATCCGAAAGTCTTTTCATATAACATTAACTCGCATAAAGGCATTTTAAATACAAGGTCATCTCAATATAAAATTTACAAAGAATATCGACAAAATTTTCTCCCCCGTAAATCCTAATATAATGCACGGAACATGAAACACAAATGTTAGTGCAAGAGTAATAAGGTAATGAGTTATTCTAATTAAGAAAATTATCAACTATTGGTAAGAAATTAATTAAGTAATTATTGGTTAATTACTTAAGCATAAGCAAAGGAAAATTCAAAGATAATTGTGTGAAACCTAAAATTAGTGGTTAATGGCTAAAAATTAGCAAAAATATATTTCTTAATTAATTGGAAAATATGAAGAAAAATTGGTGAGATTAAGTAATTTTAAGCCTAAATACATGAATGGACCAATAGGAAAAAGTTATGAAAAATTATGTAAAAATAATTATTATATTATATAATAATTAATTAAAAAATAAAATAAAAATATATAATATATATGTATGGGCTGCCGACATGAAGGGGAGGATAAAAGAAAAAAATAGAAAAGGAAATAAGATGGAGTAAAAACAATAAACTCTAATTTAATATTAAATATTAAAAAGTAAATATTTTTGTCCAGAAGTTGATAATTCCAGAATTCAATTCCGTAACCGTGCACGCTTTTCGAGGAACTTGGGATTTACTGTTGGAACTCTATATGGAATCAAAATTTAGGTTAACTTGGACATTTCTAATAAGTGAGAAAATGTCTTCAAAGTTGTAATTCTGAATTTTTGGGATTTTACGCGATTACGCGAATCGGACACCGATCGAAGTGCAGCCGGATCAAGTGCATAAAGCAACTTGTGACATCATCCTTGATGACATCAAAAGCTGCCACCTAGGCTTGTTTATGTCGACCAAGAGCATCAATGGCCAAGATCAAGCCATTTTCTCCAAGTGCGATCCGAGCGGTCGAATCGGTCGGCAAAGCATGAATAGTAACTTCCTAAAACCTATAAATACCCCCCCTTCATTCATTCTTCACACCACCTCTTGAAGAGAAAAACCAAAATCTAGAGAGAGGATAGAGAGAAGGAGGAGCCGGGGAAATTCTGCAGCGAAGCTCTGAGTAAGTTTTTCGGTACTTAGTCTTAAGCTTTCGGTAGTTTAGTAGAATTGTTAGTTAGATCTAGGAAGTAGGAGATGAAATTCCTATTCTTGTTTTTAGGCCTCATTGCATCGAAAGATGCTTGACGAGGTAAAAGCAGTAGGGATTGAGTTTACGAAAGTTGGGAGTTAAAGTGTAGAAGTGCTGGCGAAATTCCGTCAATTAGGGGTATAGGGGCAAAATGGTAATTTTTACCTAAAATGCCAGTTATGATGTCAAATCACTAATGAAAGTGATATTACTCTTATAGGACATCAGAAACCTTGATCTGCTGCCGTTACGCTGTCCAATGTGTGTCTATATACTGTTTTATTTGAGCATAAGGTTAACCGTTACCTGAGATCCAATGCGGTAAATTGGATCTCAGCTGTAGCTTCAGGGCGGGCGGGACGAAGACGAAACCACGATATTTCGATGACCCCGAACCGAAATATGATCGACCCGAGTGTGCTACCCTGAGTCAAAGGCTAGTATGCCTTTAGAGCGGAGAAACACATTGGCTCGGATCATTCATCGATGACGACAACGTGGGGATATACGATATAACCACTGGTCATAAACCAGCTGGATGATGTAATATACGTTAGCATGTACATTACATCTAATATGAAAATATATATGTTTTGATGCCACGTGTTGTGTTATTTTTCTGACACTTATATCCGTTATTTGGATAAAGGAAAAGTTAAAACATGGTCAACATTAGAGGTGCCGGTGCACCAAGAAGAAGAGGCCGAGGCGGGCCGAGGTCGAGGCGACGAGGAGGCGACGGCCTCAAATAGGCGCGATACCAGAACAAAATCTTATACCAAACCAACCGAACAAGACGAGATTCGGGAGATGAGGAGAACTCTACGGGAGCAAAGAGCAAGCGGCGGAGTAGACTACCGGTGAAGAAATCTTTATCGCTTTATGTATTTACTTTTGAACAGTAGGATCTTTGTATTATCAATACTATGTTACACTATGGTTAATGTTTTGTTATGGATCGATTACTCTTTCGCTCCAATGCTCTACTCGATTAAAAAAAAATTCCGCTTTAGAAGATGGGATGTTACAAAAATTATTAAAGAGACAACGGTTATTATACGGTAAACATAAGAAAAAGATATTGAAACATGTAAATGAAGTTGGAACAATGTGATACCATAAATTAGAATAAAATATTGAAATAAAAAATTTAATTAAATTCAACAATTAAGTGTTTAAATTCCTAAAAATACCCATGGACAAAATTAAGCACAAGTGACTTAATTTAACCAATTTAAAGTTCCAAAGCCTTAAGATTGAGTGTATAAAATAATGAGAAATATCGGTTAACAATCTCACTCCTTTTTACAAAATATAATCGGCGGGTCACACTTTTCCGTTGTCATTGCACCAATCGAGTGCGAGTCAAATTAACAAAGCTAATTAATAGAGTGTCAAAATGTGCCACCCGGCCCGTTAGGCCCTAGCCGCGCGGGTTAGGGCCAAAAGCCCACGGGGCCAAAAGCCCCATATTGAACAGCCGCACGGGCCAAAAAATATTATAACCACGAGGGTTAGGGCCGGCCAGCGGGCCAAAAATCATTAAAATATCACAAAAATGAAACCACCTAGGCGATCGAGTCATACATGCTAATCTAACGGATCGATCAACGAACCAAATCAAATATACGGTGTGGGCCTTGTCACCATCCCTTTCACCCAACCAGAGACTATCTCGTCAAAGTTAACTAATCAACTCTTTCGATTTTGTGTGTGATATAGTAATCATAAATCAAAGCTGTCGGATTCGAAATAACTTGAAGAAGTGGTGAGATACAAGGGATAAGCACCAAACCAATGGGTTAAGCATTCAAAGAATATCGTCAAAACCACAATAAAAATGTTGATTAACTAATCTTAAAAAAAAAAGGATTGCTTATCTATCAACAAAGGAACATTACACCGGTTTAGGCCACCCCTGTTCCCATCTAACTTTTATCAACAAATGATAACATCAACTACACCAATAAAATATCCAAAAACCATTTGCAAGATTTAGGTGGTGATATCATTGAGTCTCAAAGGAGTTTGTGACATAAAAGTCTTGTAACTATCAAAATTAACATATCAGAACTAAAACAAGCCAGGGCATTGATTCCAACTCAAAACTAACATGAAGAAAAGAAAAATCCAACTGAAAGAGCATCCCTCAGTTAGCCTTGCACGCCCTCCTGTTGGTGGCATAACACGGTTTGGCGGTTTCCACATACCACAAGCTGTCTAAGAGTGGCTAAACACGGTGGTTACGCATCCAAATTCAAAGGTTCACAATCGAGAATCACATTACTTCAAAGGTTCATGGCATTTGAATATTGAAACCAAGATCAATGAAAAGAATCTAACTTACATGTTGATGCCTCTCTAATCTTCAATTTGAAATTCTTGATGCCCCTTGGGATTACGCTATTAGTGCTTCATGATGAGTAATTTTACAATCATCTTCATCTAAAATTCACAATCAATTAAAATACAATCACTCAATTAGGCAATCAATTCCAACATAACCAATCAATATTACATGTACATATAAAACATTATGAAAATTAACACAACATTACCATCAGGATTGAGATTAAAACCATGCAGCCAATTCCTAGTGCAAATCAACATCTGAAGATTTTCAGGAAGAGTAGAACTTCTATATTTGGTAAGAACACGTCACCAATACTAAAGCGATTACGATGCCCTTGTAGTAATGGGGATACTTAACACATCTCGTGCCATAATACCAAGTGTGGGAACCTACTTTCATTAAGCTTCCAATAGCTAAGCACATCAAAATCTTCACCTTGACCAAATTTAACTTTTGGTTCATCCAAATAAAGTTCTAATTCACTCTTACCAGCAACATACATGCTCTCGTTCTCAAACATTTCAAACTCCTGCAAAATATAATATATCAATTATCTAAAGGAAACAATAATGAAGAAAATATTAATTTAGCATAAAAAGAACATACCACGATATATAATTTTGATTTTTGGGCCTAATCCCTTCTCCACTAGACTTGTGCAAGATATTGGATTTGTTGGATGATAGAGAATGAGAAGAACTTGATCCTTGGAGATTGCTTGCATATTCTTCATAAAGCTTCTCAATCTTTTCTCTCACATTTCTAACCTTATCATAAGAGGTTGAAGGATCCAGTTTTGTATAACAAAATTATAAGAAAACAAGCTTCAAGCGTGGGTCAAGAATAGCTCCAAAAGCTAGGACTACACTATACTGCTTCCAATATTTGTCAAACTTCTCTTTCATTCTCATTTACATATCCTTTATAACATCATCATCACTACCCAAATTGTCATTCAATATGCACTCAATCTTCCAAACTTGCATAAAATACAAGTTAGAGGTTGGATAAGATGAACCTGAAATCATGTTTGTAGTCTCATAAAAGGGTTCCAAAAATTCACATATTCTCTCCCCTCTTCTCCATTCTTCTTGTGACAAAATATGTTTATAATTCCTATCTAACACTTGGAGAATGTCAAATGCTTTTTCATACTTAAGCGCACTTTCTAACATCAAATATGTTGAATTCCACCTGGTTGACACATCCATTCTCAAACCAATGCTTGTGTCTATGCCGACTTGTTCCACGCAATCTTGAAATTTAATCATCCTCCCATCCGATGTTCTCATCAATCAAATAAAAATGAAAGCATCTGAGAACATAATTCGAATACGGACCACACACGAGCAATGATTGATGACACCGCAAAATGCATTGCGGTAACAAGTATTGCCAAAGTTCTCGAGACCAAAGTAACGCTCGCCTTCAGGAAATTGGTCTTCAAGCTTTCTCGAGCTTGGAGCCCGCGGCACCCCATCAAGTTCGTCATAGATCACGAGAAGGATGGGGTTTTCGATCAAGGGTTTTCGATCTTTTTTTTTTTTTTTTTTTGGGGTCTTAGGGTGGGGGTTTCGATCGTTGAAGGAGAAAATGATGCGGCAATGGGGATTATTGGTGGCCACGGTGACCTAACATAACCCAAGAAAGATGGGGCTTATTTTGGGTTAGGGTAAAAATAGCCCCATCTTATGGGGGTCAAAAATATGAGGGTTAAGAGTGGGGGCAATGGGAGCTTTGCCCATGAGTCGGCCATTTTGTAACTCTACTAATTAAAATAAAATATCTTAAATTCTACCAAAATGCAATGGCATTTCTTATCAAAAAAAAAAAAATGCAATGGCATTTTACTTATTTACCCTTATTCTTGAATGAGCAATGTATCCTTCACCTCCCCAAAATAGTCGAATACTCTCCTGGGAATTAGCTTGGGCTCATGAGGTGAAGTAAATTGGAGTTGGGTGAGTTGGTTGAAATACAAAATTAGTCATGTCATATATGTAGTTAAAACGAACACACATAAATTATTAGATAGATTTTAGGAAGACACTCATACCTCGTGATCCAGTGCAGCAACCAAATTCCATAACTATCTATCTGATAAAAACAAGCATAAAAAAATATGGCTAATTACCTCATGGTCTATTGAGCTCCAGCATAAAAACAAGCAAAGCAATTGGCCCACCGTTTTGAGCATAAGCCAGTTCAATTGCACAAACAAACTTTTTTTTTTGCTCAAGCACAAACAAACTTGAAACCCATTAAAAGCTTCAGTAGTTCTGTTATTCCTCTTCCCAAAGCAATTAACAATATGGCTAATTATCAACGTATTATTATTAAGTAATAGATTAATATAAATTAATTTTAAATATATCGCGTCTCATTATAAACGGTTGTGTAAGCTTAAGAAAAACTGTTAAAACATTTAATATTTATTCCTTAATTTGTTTGGAAAAGATATATATTATATATAACGATAAGGAGGCAAACAATAATTAAAGATATTTATCAACATTAAATAATATTTACTAATATTAAAATCGCTTTTTAACAGCGTAGGAAGAATATCCCAACAAAAGATTAGCTTTATTCCCCACTGGCTTTGACCAGAGTCCGTAACAGCGGAACTTTTTTTATATCTTCCCAGCCGAATTTTTTTCAATTTTAAAATTAAAATCAAAGGGACACGTGACAATTGTATGACCCAAAGGCAAAAGGTCACCCTGTCATTCATCTTCTACTTTCCTTCGCCGTCTTCACTCTTTCTTCAACCTTTCGGCTCTGCATTTTCTCTGCACTTTTAGGGGCCGCTGCCAACCCTTGCCTCCCTAATTTCGCCTCATAGGTCGGGGTTTTACTGAAATCCCAAGGACTCTACGAAGTAGTCCCAAGGGAAGCTTGACCTCCGAAGGAGGAGCACATATATCTTCTTTACATATCACTTTCCACCCATATCCCAATATGCCCAAAATAACGGGGTCACCTCCCATGACCGCAGGGCATTTGTGAGAAGAAAGTTGGATATGAAGGGAATTGTTATCACCTCTTAGGTGTTGCCAACAAGTGTCTTGATTAAATTTCAACACCATTACACAGAGGCCATCACCTCCATATAATCCCCCAATGCTATGTGACAGCCCTGCACATCCCTTGTATTCATCATCTTCTGGAGCTTTACTACTCCAACATATCACACCATCAGACCCTTTTATATGCAAGCATACAACAATTCCCGACCATTTACTATTGCGGAAATTTGGAGGTACGTCCACTTCTATCTCACATTCATGTCTTGCTTTAGCATAATATTCAATGTTTGCATCAAACCATTTAATGTTTGAATCAAACCATAATGGCATTTTGCCTCTTGATGGCATGATTGCAATGAAATTTCCGAGGGGTGATCTTTTAGCTGCATACATACCAAACCAAACTATTGTTAACATTAATTACCCAGTGAACAGGGCATATACATGTGAGAAAAAGACACAAAATTGAGACACACATACCTCAACCTCAAAGTCCTTGTCAGACAGAAAAAAATCTTCCTTACCAGTCAATGGCAAATATTCTTCTCCTTCGTCAGAGATTACATATTAGTCTGCTCACGGCACTGAAATAAAAAATTAGTTATGTAATACATATGTTGTAAAAAAACAGTACACATAAATCTTTAGATAGAATGTAGGAAGACCAACATACCTCATGGTCAAGTGAAGTCACCAAATTCAACAATTGTTCATCTAAAGAACGTTTCATTGAATAACAACCATTTGCTTCTAATCGGGTTAGCTGTGGTGGAAGCCTTGGCAATGACACAAGGCATTCGCAACCCTCCAATGAAAGAAAGACAAGTCCAAAAAGACTAGAGAAGCAATCGGTGGGTAGATTTATAAAACCAGTTCTACTTAGATTTAAAAATCTAAGACCAGTCAAGGTTCCAAGTGATTCGGGAAGACTAGTTATAGCAGTGTAACTCGCATCAAGATATGATAGTTTCTTCATACCGTCCCCAAACTCGGAAGCTTTCTAACATTTTTACACCTACCAAGATCTAACTTCCTCAAAGAATTTGTTTCCAATTTACTTGGTAGGTTGTTAAGATTTTCACAATCATGCAAGTCCACCTCAACAAGCTCTTTCAACACTCCAAGTGATTCATGAACCTTGACAAGGGATGCACATCTAGAAAGACGTAAATGTTCTAGAGATTGAACAGGTTGAGAAATCTGGAGTTTGATAAAATCGGGAGATCCGCTCGGGTCGATAAACTTCAAGTGATTCATGGACTAGTCAAAGAAAAGATTGTAGAACGATCAGTCCCTCTAAACAATGAAACAATAAAACATAGATATGTGGATATATTTTTAAGATAAATAAGCATCAACCTCACCTTTATGCCATTCCAAAGTTGCTTTATCTTGCTCTCGGCATTTCAAGATGAACAAGTTCGTCCAATGGAAGTGGAAGAGCTTCCAAAGGAAATGATGGCCATCGGACAAATTTTAGTGCACTGAAAGTTTCTTCAATCCCCTTGGTACATTGATGGGACATTTTAAGAGGAGTAATCTAATTCTACTCATCATTGAAAAGGCTTCGGGATGTACTTCAACTTCAGCCAATATTCATCTTCGGGCCAATCTTCCATAACAATAGCTTCTATATCTCCAGATCCTATAAAAAGATGTCATTTTCCATAAAGAAAAACATGAGAATGATAAGTAAATAATATTAAAAACATTAAAGGTATGTCAACGAAATGAGATACTTAGAAAATAAGGCACTCACCTTGTTGTTTTCCAATACTTCCTTAATTTCCCCAAACTTCCTCAATCTACTATTAGGGGTATTTTGTTGAATTATAGACCAAGATAAGAACCCAAAGCTTGAAGTGCCAGTGGAAGGCCTCCCGCATATTGAACCACAGATTTAGAATACTCCAAATACTTCTCTTGAGGACCATTTTTGTTGAATGCTTGTTTTGAAAAGATTTGAAGAGATTCATCATCATTCATTGTTGTCATCTTATATATTGTTTTCACTCCAATTGAGGTGAGCACGTAGCTATCTCTTGTTGTGATAATTATTCGCTTTCTTTACCAAACCAATTTGGAGTTTCAGCCAAATCCTTTAATTGGCTCATATCATCTATGTTGTCAAGGATAAGGAGGACCTTTTTCTCACAAAGATGACTTCTTATCATCCACTTTCCTGCATAACTATCATATATTTCCAAGTCTTTTATTTGGAGATGAGAAAGAAGACGTTTTTGCAAAGAGACTAGACCTTTAGGCCAAGCATCTTTAACATTTTCAAGAAAACAGCAAATATCAAACTTGTCTAACAGTTTTCGTAAACAACTCTAGCCGAGTTGTTTTACCCACACCGCCCATGCCCCATATCCCTACAAAGCGTTTGTCATCTGACCCAATCTCCAACAATGAAATCACATCAGCCACTTTTGAGTCAATTCCAACCAAATTGTCATCAAAAGATGGCAATTTAGTACTTAGAAACCTCCATACATCTCCAACTATATTTTTATAAGATCTGCTTCATGCCTGCCAAAAAAATCATTATTACCATGAGTTTCATATATATATATATATATGATAAAATAAAATGAAAATGAAAAATGTGTTTTTAATGAAAATCATATTATTGTTTACTAAAGCTATACTATTTTTTTTTTAAATAACTGGGAATTGTTACTAAATTTTCATAAGAACATAAAGTCAAGAACAGGAATGGGAATAAGCGAAATGTGAATTGTTGAGGAAGTCAGGGTAGAATTGATCCATCAGCCCATTAAAATAAAGAACGTGGTCATTCTACCAAAAAAAAAAAAAAATCAACTAATTCACACTTTCATTTTATTGAAGGATAAAAACTCATCACCATATTAAATATCAACGTGTACTGTCATTCAGTTAACCCATTCATCGTTCAAATTTTGATTTTCTCTTACCAAAACAAAATGAATACCTTTCAGCTCTCCGCTGTCACATTAATATGTTTCTCTCAAATTAAAATGACCTTATGCACAAGTATAAAGGGATTTTTAATTTCAAGAAAAACAAATCTCCATAAAGTAAAAATAAAAAACAAGAAGAAAATTTATTTTTCTTTAAAATAACTAAAACTTAGGGGAAATGGTTATCAAAGATTTAAAATGAATTAGAAAAATTTACACAGAAGGACAACTAATAATTATTGTTAGGCAAAAATAAATTTGTAATTATATTATTGAAGGACTGGATTTTATGGCAAGGGGCCACTAGGAGTTGGGTGCCTGATTTTGCGATATTTTAGTTATAGAGCACAATTATTGATTATGTATAGAAGCTTTTAAAAGAATTTAAATTTTTAGGATCCCATAGAAGTCAATTAAATTTGTTCTGGTACTCTAATAAAATTCAGAAAAAGCCCATATAAAACTACTTAAAATAAGAAAATTTCAAGTCTGGTTGATAAATTCAATAAATCCTTAATTAAGTCCGTAACTCAATTTAAAATTTAAAAATGTAGTTAATGACTTTAAAACCCCTCTCCTCTACCCTTTTTAAAGAGTTTAATTAGTCTATAACACATCTTTCAATGTGTGTGTATAGTTTTATTACTTCGTAACTTATGCTTTCATTAAATAAACACACATTAAAATTTAGTAGAGCAAGATATGATTGATCTATAAACCATGATAGTTAAAAAAATTCGCTCAAGAAAACAGATTAAATGTAACCATCTGTAGAACATTCTACATTTTTAAACAAGGAGTTCATTTTATTAACATGAACAATTTTTCAAAAATATAATATATGTTATATGTCATTATAAAATTATTTCATAATAGATATATTAAGTATATGTTTTACTATCTTTGTTTCAATTTTTTTATCGATAGTTTTATATTTCAATATAAAAACATTTTATGAAATTTTAAGTGTATTTAATATCTTTTATCCAAAATATCTTTAGAACTATATCAAATTTGCAAGCCTCTAATTAGAAACAAATAACTAATCTTAATAATTATTAACTAAACTATTTTTAAATTACTCTTATTTGAGTGTCAAGGAAAATTTTTCAGAGTTTGTATAGATTAATGTTTGTAAAAGTGACTTTTATTTTAATTGATTTTTACAAATTGAAGTTGTTATGTGTTAACATTTCCATTTTTGTTTTGTTTTGACACAGTTGATAAAAATAAAAATAAAAACATTATTTTATAACAAACTCTCATTTATTTATTTTCTGTATCTTTAATATCAATTAATTGATTTTTCAACTAAATATCACTTAATCGATTAAACGATATTGTCATGGCATTTGTTATTCTCCCCTTTTTTCCCCTTAAATTCTTCTTCTATTACTGATGATCCTTTTAGACCAAAAAAATAACCTTTTGATTGAGGGGATATTTTATTGTATATTAATGTTGATAATAGAGCAATATAATCATAAAGCAATAAAACTCTTAACTCTTTTAAGGGGGAGAGAAGAGTGGAGAAGTTACTAAAGTCATTTTACTAACATTTTGAAATCTTAAATTGGGTCAATGACTCATTTAAAGATTTGTTGAATTTATAATCTATCTTAAAATTTTTCTATTTAGATAGCTGAGATTTTCCCATAAAAATTATAATTTTATGGTATTTGAAAATAAATTGAGTCAGGTTAAAGAAAAATTATTGACTCTCATGAATTGTGATAATATATGGAAATATTATATAAAGGTTAATGATAGACATTGCATATAATTTAAACAAATCTAAACCAACTATGGGGAAAAAACATATCTAAATGAATACTACTTATAAATTATAATAAAGTTATTGAAAATAAATTAAAATTTATAACCAGCACATCCTTAATAGAAGTTGAATGAATATATTGCATATGAAAATGATTATCTCTGATTTAAACCAAAATTATGCATCATGACAAAAATATATAAGTTAAATTAATATGGAAAATATGCTTAAGTGGTTGTAAAAGAAAACTTACTTGCCCCTGGTGACCCATCCAGACAACCTGCCAACATCTGACAAAGTAGTTCTCCAACTCCGCACTTTGGTTGTATTTTCTTTATATTTCTCTTCAAGTTCAGCCAAGGCTTGCCCAAAACTTCCTTGTTGGTGCCTTACATCAGCTGGATCAACATTATAGAAGATGGGAAAAACCCTTCGACCCAATTTCTCTCGAGATTCAAGAATTTCTTGAAGCTCATCCAAACACCATGTGGATATCGCATAATTTTCAGAGATGACAAGAACTACAAAGAGAGAATCCTGAATTGCTTGAAAGAGATCATTTATGTCTTCCCCTCTCGAAAGATCTACATCATCCCTAAAACATCTGATCCCGCTTTTAATGAAAGCTTCATATAAGTTATCTGTGAAATTCAAGCTAGAGTCTTTTCCGGCAAAGCTCAAGAAAACATCATATTTGCATTTAGGAGTTGAATAAAGATTATTAGAGGTAGAACAAGATTCTCCTCCGACATTATTTGTCGTTTCAGCGATTCGATCCTTTTGTTTCATTGAATAACAACCGTCTGCTTCTAATCGAATTAGCTGTGGGGAAGCCTTGGCAATGACACAAGCCTTTCACAACCCACCAATGAAAGAAAGACAAGTCCAAAAAGACCGGAGAAGCAATCAGTGTGTAGATTTATTAAACCAGTTGCACTTAGCTTTAACCATCCAAGACCAGTCAAGGTTCCAAGTGATTCAGGAAGACTAGTTATAGCAGTGTAACTCGCATCAAGATATGATAGTTTCTTCATATCGTCCCCAAACTCGGGAGCTTTTTAACATTTTTACACCCACCAAGATCTAACTTCCTCAAAGAATTTGTTTCCAATTTACTTGGTAGGATGTTAAGATTTTCACAATAACGCAAGTCCACCTCAACAAGCTCTTTCAACACTCCAAGTGATTCATGAACCTTGACAAGGGATGCACATCTAGAAAGACGTAAATGTTGTAGAGATTGAACAGTTGAGAAGTCCGGAGTTTCGGTAAAATCAGGAGATCCGCTCGTGTCGATAAACTTCAAGTGATTCATGGACTAGTCAAAGAAAAGATTGTAGAACGATCAGTCCTCTAAACAATGAAACAATAAAACATAGATATGTGGATATATTTTTAAGATAAATAAGCATCAACCTCACCTTTATGCCATTCCAAAGTTGCTTTATCTTGCTCTCTGGCATTTCAAGATGAACAAGTTCGTCCAATGGAAGTGGAAGAGCTTCCAAAGGAAATGATGGCCATCGGACAAATCTTAATGCACCGAAAAGTTTCTTGAATCCCGTTGGCATGTTGGTTGCACAATTTAAGAGGAGTAATCTAAGTCTACTCATCTTAGAAAATGTCTTGGAATGTACTTTTATTCTATCTTGGTTCTCATAATTATCTTGCATAGCAATAGCTTGTATTGCCTCGCACCCTAATAAAAATGTCATTTGTCGAAAAATAACATGAAGATGATAAGGAAGTAATGAATATTAAAAACATTAAATGTATATCAACAAAATGAGATATTTAGAAAATAAGGCACTCACTTTGTTACTTTGCAATACTTTCTTAATGTCATTAAACTTCCACAACCTACTACGCTTGCAAACATCCACGCGAGATTCTTGATGAACTATATTCCTACCCAATTGTTCAATTAAATCATGCATCTCTAATGTGCAATCTTTTGTTTCAACCAAGAAAGCTTTTTCAATCAAGACCTTGATTCCAATTTGGGTGAAGATCACAACTCCCCAAAATTTGAGTCACTTCCTTTCTCACCAACCCTTGAAAAAACAAGCAATATCTAAAAATATTGTCTTTTGTTCTTCATTTAATCCATCATAACTCATGTGAAGTACTTCACAAATATCACCATTGGGAATTTGCCTCAATCCATCTAAAGCTTCTATCCACTCAACCGTACTTCTCCCGTAAAAATTAGAACCCAAAACTTCAAGTGCCAAAGGAAGACTTCCCGTATATTTAACCACGATTTAGATAACTCCCAATAGCCTCTTCAGATGATCCTTTTGAATGCTTTGTTTGAAAAGAGTCTAAGAGATTCATCTTCTTCCATGATTTTCATCTCATATTTTCTTTGCCCTACTTGACTAAGGTGAGCAAGCGCCTATCTCTTGTTGTGATAAGTATTCTGCTTCCTTTACCAAACCAATTTGGTTCTTCACTAAATTTTTAATTGCCTCATATTATCTACATTGTCAAGGACAAGAAGAACCTTTCTATTTGAGAGATGCTTTCTTATCATCTCCATCCCTTCATATTGATTAGAAATTTTCATCTCTTTTATTTTAAGATCGGAAAGAAGCTTTCGTTGCAAAGAGACTAGGCCTTTCTTTTCCAAAGTGTCCCTTAGGTTTTCAATAAAGCAACAAACTTCAAACTTGTAAGATATTTCTTTGTAAACAACTCTAGCAAGAGTTGTTTTCCGACACCGCCCATACCCCATATCCCTACACAAAGTTTGTCATCCAACCCAATCTCCAAGATTGTCACCATATCACGCACTCTTGATTTAATTCCAACCAGATTGTCATAATATGATGGTAATTTAGAACGTAAGTAAGTCGATACATTTTCTACTATCTCTTTTATAAGTTCTGCTTCAGGCCTACCAATAGAAAGTAATAATGGAGAATATGAGTTATATAGTTAAAATAAAGTAAAATAATGATGGCAAATACGACTTTTCAAAAATAATGTTTACTAAAACTACAATACATTTTTATATGTATAACAGGAAAATGTCATTAAATTTTCATAAAATATAAAGTAGACAACTGGGATAAAGATTTGTGGAATGCGAATTGTTGAGCAAGTAACAATTGATCCATCAGCCCAGCCCATTAAATTAGAAATGTGATCATTTCACCAAAAAAATCACATTAACTTATTCATAATTTCGCTTTATTCATGGATATAAAGTCATCATCCTAATAATTATTAATGTGTACTGTCATTCAGTAAATTCCTTCATCATTTAAAATTTGATTATTCTTCTAACAAATCAAAATGAATACCTTTCATTTATCCATTGCCACGATATGGAAAAAGTGCTTCTCACAAATTTAAATGATCTTGTGCACAAGTATAAAATGACCTTTTAATTAGATTTCGACATAAACAAAATTTCCATAAGGTAAAAAAATTAAAAAGAAAATTTATCATTAAGAGATTTCATATATTACTGTGTGTGATTGTGTCTATGCCATATATTTGTGTGTGTGTATGCATATATATGCGTGTGTGTAGATATATGTATATATACATATATATATACAAATGTCTATGTCTATATATTTGTGTGTATGCGCGCATATATATGTGTGTGGGTCTATGCCATATATTTGTGTGTGTGTATGCATATATATGCGTGTGTAGATATATGTATATATACATATATATATACAAATGTCTATGTCTATATATTTGTGTGTGTGTGCGCGCATATATATATGTGTGTGTCTATGCATATATATGCATGTGTAGATATATGTGTGTGTACACACACACATACATACATACATACATACATAGATATATATATATATATATATATATATATATATATATATATATATATATAAATAAGCACCATTATTTTAATTAGAAAGTGTGAGAAAAGGAAAATTCTAGGTCGGAGAGGTATAAGGTAAGGGCTATTAATTTACTTTTATTTATGTCATTTAAAATTTATATCATGACATTTTAGAAAAAAGAGTAAAATTAACTAATTTAACTCATCTCTTTAATCTCCCCAAAATCGGTTAAATATATCTTATAATTAGAACCGGAGGGAGTATATTAAAACATAGCCATAAATGAATTAATATTAGGTATAATGTAAACACGTCTAAACAAATATTACTTATAATTAATGTATTGAAAATTAATTAAAGTTAACATAACCGATAATTCATAATGGATATACTTCAATGACAATATAATGAACAAGTATAACTTCTGTTGAATGAAAACAAAATGAATGTTTTAGATATGGAGCTTTATTAATAGTATATTATCTTTTCTACCTCTAATGCATGGCTTCATAATATACCTAAATTCTACACCTTTTTAAAGATTACCTCTAATGCATGGCTTTATCATATATCTAAATTCTACACCTTTTTAAAGATTAAGTTTTTTCCCAAGGAACTTGATCTTGTTATTGTCTCATTCCCTAATAATACATTTGATTTGGGAATTAATATTAACTATGATGAAAATAAAAATTTTTAAGTACAGATTTTGGATAAAGGTTCAAAATTCACGTTTTCCAAATATGCATCTCACACAATATACTTTTCTTTTTACAAAATTCACTCACATGTTTTTATTATATCATATTTAAAAACATACTTTTATATACTTCTAAAAATTTATATTTATATTATTTATTTTATATATTTCCCTAAGTTCAATTATCAAGTTCTACAAGATTCACTCACATCGTTTTATTTTGCAGGAAATTATAATCTACTCATATTGCTCCTACTTGATTGCAAGTATAAAATGAAAGAAGCATGCAGTGAAGTGGTGGGGTTTTAGTTGTAACTCAAAAGGAGAGGAAACCGGGTAATTAGATGCAATTTTAACGGGAAACCAAAAAGAAAAGAAACAAAAACAAGAAGAAGAAGCTGACAATTGGTGAAAGAGCTTCGCCGTAACCCCTTGGTAAATACTTTTGATCTTATCGCATTTTGATAATTTTTTTACTGCTCAAGTATTTTTGTGAAATTGCCCTAATTAATGCCATTCTCGTATTATTGTCGGCTCCAATTGTGTCCACAGAGAGAAAAAGAATGATTATAAAAAGCATTATCAAGGGTTTAAATCAAAATTAAGAGTAAATACCATTTTTGTGACCGAAAAAAACATGGACATTTTGGTCCGACAAAAAAATGTCCTTTTAATTCATAAAAGGTAAGGTTCCTTTAGTCCTTTTTGTTTTTTTTTGCGACATTTTAATCCTCACAAATTCCTAAAAGTTGACGAAAAGAACTTTTTTTTGTCAGAGACCAAAATGGTCCATGTTTTTTTCAGAGCCTAAAAAGGTATTTACTCCAAAATTAAAGATCATGGAAAAATAAAATATCTAAATGAATATGGGGAATGATTAAATAACGATTGTAAAAGAAAACTTACTGACCCCTGGTGTCCCACCCGGATATGGAGCTAGTTTCAGATAAGGCGTTTCTCCATTTCTGGACTTTGTCCTTGTCTCGTCTGAATTTCTTTTCATGTTTGGCTAAAGCTTCTCCAAAATTTTGTCTTTGATGCCTTACATCCGATGGATCTATATCACAGAATATTGAAAAACTTGTTGACCCAACTCTCTCCTGCATTCAAGAATCATTTGAAGTTCGTCCAAGCACCATGTGGAGTATGCATAATTTTCAGAGAGAACAACAACTGCACATAAAGATTCCTTGATTGCTTGTTGGAGTTGGTCGGATATAACTTGTCCTCTCTTTATTACTTCGTTATCCCTGAAAGCATTGATCTCACCTCTTGTCAAAGCATCGTACAAGTGATCTGTAAACTTGAGGCGAGAATCTTTGCCTGCAAAACTCAAGAAAACGTCATATTTGCATTCAGGACTTGAATTAAGAGTTTCAGAGGTAGAAGAAGATTCTCCTCCGACATTATTTGCCGTTTCAGGGGCTCGTTCATTTCGTTTTTCCCTAGTGTGATGGGCAAATACCTAATCAAAGAAAAACAAGTGGAGGAAATAATAATAAAGAAACAATTTTGCGCAGATCTATAAAACTCGTTATACCATAACCAATCCTGTTTTACGAAACTTGTTCGAGCGATCTCACTTTCTTCTCCACACTCACGACTCACTGCTAAAAGATGATTTACTTGGACTTTATACTAACTGTAGCTAGCTTTGGGTAATGGTGAAGACTGAAGATGTTCTCGAGAAACTTAAATAGCAGCTTTTCCGCGTGTCTGAAATTCACTATTTTTTTGAAGGAAAGAAAAAGGGAACGTACGCACATGGTTTCTTACTTTCTTCCGGGAAAGCCGCTGATGTCTCCTTATTTTTTTTTTTTTTTTTTTTTTTTTGTGTCAAACTCCTTATTTTTCTTTTCAAAATCACTTTTCGGTTTTTCCATATAATTGTATGCAGTTTATTCCAGTTTATATTATTCTTTTTATTAAAATGCTGGAATCCTACATTATGACACGGTGACGGTGATAACTGATAACATCCTTTATCCTTTATGAGTGACTCATTCCAGCCATCTAATTTTGAAAATTTCTTCCCTGAGGCTTGCAGGCAATGATAATTTACTCATAGTTAAATGTATTTTTATAAGTTACATTTATTATTACTTAATTTAAATTTAATTTTTATATAAAATGTTAAACTCACCACTAACATCACATCTTTTTCTGGCGACAAAGAATGATTAAAAAAATTATACTTTTATTTTTGTAAACATTAATTTATACTCCACTTGGATGCGTTTATTATTTGAAAACAATTAGTGGAGGCGTAAAAACTATTTATTCACGATGATATAAATTTAAATTAGCAAAATGTAACATTAAATAATATATAACTTTTATACGTTCCATAAATTAATATGAAAACACTAATAAATAAGGAAGAAAATAAATTGAGATATTTTTGACATTACTTTTAGACTTATCCTGATGAAAGAGGACCCATTCCCATAGAGGGGCAGACATGGAAAAAGGAGGAAACACGAAACGAACCAATAGCATTCAAGCACAAGGATTATGGTTTTCTAGTGGTTAAGAAACAAGGGCCATGATTTTGCAACTTTTTTGGACTACAAAGGTAAAGATCAAAGCCTCATAATTAGATTCTAAAAACAGCCCTCGTGCTCAACTGATAAAGGGCTTGACACTCTAACAAAAAAAGGGTTCGATCCCTGAGTTGATCAAGACGTTGGAGGAGACATCTTGAGATGCCTACGAGCCTCAACCCTCTTCAGGTGTGTTTGGCAGTGGATGGGGTAATAAGCACAATGAACGCACACCAAAAGCAGATGCAATATTAAATGAGTGTTTGACATGGCTGTAATTCTTGATGTGCATCAGGGTTTAAAGTAGTTTTTTCTTGAAGCCACATTTGGTTGCTTATTACCCCATCACCAAAAGCCACATCAATTTTATTATGCCTAATGACCAACTAATCTTTATTTACAACTTTATCTATTACTTATTATACCAATTTCATCAAATAATTTCTAGAAATTAATCATTAATACCATATAAGGATTTTATTCCTCAATTAACTTATTTAGGCCATAAAATATATACTTTAAAATTTATAGACAAAAAATTATCCTCTAACTATTTTTCCTTGAATTTTGGGGAAATATGCCACAAATTCTAGAAAATAGCTTTTAAATTTATTTAAGCCAATTTTTCGTAATTAATCTTTGTTTTTTTAGTCTCTTTATAATATTTCTAGATCACCACAATAATATTCCATAACTTTTTCACAAATTTTCAAAGTCCATAAATAATTTTCAATAATTATCTTAAACTTTTCTCATGATAAGGTCCAAATATATATATATATATATATATATATATATGAGATTTATGCCCTTTTCAGTCATTTTCCATCTCATCTATCTTTTCAAAAGCTATGTCAAACAAGTGCCAATCAAGAAAAAAGTCACTTTTGTCATTGCTATCTCAAACATAAATCACATCAAAAAAAAAAAAAAAAAAAACAAGTCCAGCAAGAAAAGTACATCGTAAAAAAGCCACTTTTACCACCGCTTATCCCAAACATACTATATTGTTCTTTCACGTTGAGATACATGTCTCCTTTATATTTACAAAATCGCTTTTGTTTTTTCCTCAAACACTTTTTCTATTTCATTCTGCAGTCTTCTCCCGAAAATTCTGGGAATAATAAAAGCCTACAGTAGATGATCTCACCTTGCAAAATGAAGTTTCATGTGTCCAAAACCAATAAGAAATTATTTCGATCATCATCTAAATCAAAACCGTTAAAGCTGAAAAACGGCTAAAAATATTCTCTCTCATAAAAAGTAATTAAACATTTTGCTTTTTTTTCCCCTCAAACCCCAAATAAAGCCGCACAACCTTTATTAGGGTTTTTCACTTGTTCTCTATTGTCCTTATTATAAAGCATTAACTAAGTAATTATATTTAATCCTTTTTTTATGGCATTTTCTTGTTTCCAAGGCATTTTAATTATTTTTTGATATATACCCATAATAAATAAAGGTAGTGGGTGAGAGTAATAATTAATATAATATTAGAGTTCAATACAATTAGTAGAAATAATATTAGAAGTTACTTAAATTATAGGACAACTTTATTTATTTTAATTATTTTTATTGGTTTATAAGAATTAAGTAGTTGGTGTCTTATAATAAAGACTGAGGAAACATTTCTCTCCTTTTCTTCTTCTTTTTTAATAAGAAAAGGATAAAATAGGAAATAAATAAGCTTAAGGTTTTCTTATGGCATGTGTGAGATATGTTGAAAGGCCCTTATATATTGAACTATAGAGTATACATATAATTGATTAAATATTTTGATAATTTAATTAAATACATAAGTTATTTGAATTTTCAAGAGAGTATAAAATATTATAGAAATAAAAATTAATTGAGAAGTCACGGAAAACACAAAAGTATTACATTTAATATATTTTTAATCTGCGATCGTATTTTGATCGTATTCTGTCCGTTGTCACTCCAACTTCATCACTTCAATTGGGGAGATATTTTGGCTTTTTATAACATTTTTTATTTAAAATTAAAGGTATTTCCGAGATTTTGCATGTATACACATTTTCATTTCATCTCAGTCCTTTCAATCTCCCAATAAAATGCTACAATAATCCTTTTTTAGGTAACTTTTTATAAAGAATTTTCCTCCAGGAGGCTTAAAGAGTAAGGGATTCTTACATTTCCCAACAAATATTCTTCCTAAAATTTGATATTGTGTTCTCTTCCTCATTCAGGTATAGCCCTTACAATCTCAATCAACAGCTTATTAGGGTATGAATAGTAACGCTCCTGAATGAGTTTTTTCTTAATTTACGTAATATCGATTTTTATCCGGAATATTATAAATAAAAATTGGATATTTCGATAAGTAAAGTCTTGATCCCTAAACTTGTGTGATCATAGTCTATTTTCTAAGTAGGATTTCTGCGTGAAATTAGGAGTTTAAGGCCAAAGTGCCAAAATGACCAAAACGCCCGCAAAAGGGTAATTAACTTAGAAAATTTATGAAAAATCCCTGAAAGACAAGTGGAAATGATCAATTGAATTAAGAGAGTATACTATCCCGAATTACGGTAATTTAATAAATTACAAACTTGGGAAAATGAAAAAGAATGCTCATAAAGTATTAAATGACCAAAATACCCTTGTAATTATGAAATGATACAAGAGGCATGAAAATTCTAATGTTAATACAAGAGTGTGAAGATAATGAGACATTCTAATTAAGAAAATTACCAACTATGGTTAAAGGAGTAATTAGGTAATTAATGGCTAATTACTCAAGCATAAGCAAAGGAAATTCAGTAATAATTATGGGAAGCTCAAAAATTAGTGGAAATTGGTTGAATATTAGTAAAAATATATTCACTAATTAATTAGAAATTTTTGTGAAAAATAGTTGAGTTTAGGTATTTTTAAGCCTGAATACAAGAATTGACCAATTAGGTAATTTTGGTGGAATTTTTGGAAAAGTTAAATAAATAAATCATTAAATAATTAATTAAATAAAAAATAAATATTTATTAAAATAAAAAAGGGGCCAGCCGAATTTCCCCATGAGAAAATAAAAAAAAAGAAAAAGAAAATAGAAGAACAAGTTGGCAAGTTGCATAATATTTTATTATTATAATTAATTAAAGCAAAAATGTGAATAGTAATTTTAAAATTAGAAACGGATCCTATCTAGAGATCTAGAATAGAAATTCCAATGTCGTAGAATATTGATCAGTGGAATTTTATCTTCCGTTAGACTCTTACTAAGTAAATTCGAGACCGTTTGGCATTTTCCTAATAAGACGAAATAGGGAAAAATGCAGATAGGCATATTTTTGGATATGAAGAAAATAAATTCTAACTCAACATCTAGGAATGAGTTTGAATTTATCTGCACATATTTGATTCGGTGAATTTTTCAAGAGATTGATGTTTCCGAAAACAAGTTTCGACACCGACACGTTCGGACACGCTTTTCGAAAACTTCAACTGGACTGTTGAGCCCTGTATGGGATCAAAATTTAGGTTAACTTGGACATTTCTAGTAAGTGAGGAAATGGTTTCAAAGTTGTAAATCCAGAATTTTGAGATTTCTCCGAAATCGCGCGACCTGCACCGATCGGGAAAACGGTTAGACGGCATAAAGCAAGCTCATTAATCATTTTTGGACCAAATATTGGCTGCCAAACAGCCCCTAGATGTCGACCAACATGGTTGAATGGTCAAGATCTTGGCTTCTTTCTCAAGTTAGATCCAAGGGTCCAAACAACTTGGAAAATGCCAAACTTGTCCCTTGAAAAATCTAAAAATAGGAGGTATACCCCTTGAGAATTCTTCACACCTTCCTCTTGCTCTCTTGGCCGAAATCCTTGAGTGAGAAAGAAGAGAGAGAAGCTCGAGAAGTTCTCGAAGTCTTCAACGGTAAGTCTTTCGGCCTTTTAGTCTTTAGTCTTTACTTCGGTAGTTAGTAGAATTGTTAGTTAGATTTAGGAAGTAGGTGACAAGATTCCTATTCTTGTTTTAAGCCTTGTTTGCGTTGAAAAATATGCAGAGGTATAAACATAGTAGGGATCGAGTCGCCGAAAAGTTGAAGCTTTAGCTTTTTCAAAAGTAAGTAGAATTTGTTAATAGCCTTTAAATTTCCAAGATGATTGGGTATCATATGGGAGGGCTATTTTAGTCATTATTTTCAAAAATCATAGTTGCTGTTGAGTTCGCAAAATTTCGAGAAGAAAATTTGCTAGAGTAACGAAGGTCGCGAAATTCCGCTGATTAGTGTGTAGTAAGGGTAAAATGGTAATTTTTACCTAAAATGCCGCTTATAGTGTCAAATCACTAATAAGGGTGATATTATTCTTATAGGATATCGAATCTCTCATTGATCGTTACGTCGCCCGACGAACCGCCGTTTGAAGTTCACGTTTCGCGTGAAAGTACGTTTTCACGCAGTAGTACCTAACGTTGCCAACGAAGGTACGGGACGCGCATGTAACACTAATCTTGCACATCTTAAATACTTATATGTCAATGATATGTTCAGAGACCGTTATACTGACATAGCTTATACGGGTTATAGTTTTGGTAACGCCATTTCGTTTTCCTAGCGCCGAGGACACGAGCGAGTATCGTGGCACCGGTGAATAGTGCAAGCTGTTGTTGTTAATGTTTACCTTATGGGCTTTACATATTGCTTTGTGCTTATGTTTTGTCGGCATAATGATCATGCATCTATTGTATGCTTATGATATACCGTTGTACTAGCTCTAGAAATATCTCTGTCTGTATACTCTATTGTTCGGGTATGTAGGTTAACCGTACTCCGAGATTCAATATGATGAATTGAATCTCACCGTAGCTTCGTGGTCGGGAGGACCACGGCTTCGGGATCGAGGCAAGTACCGAATAGGCGTGCAACAAGACTATCTTTATCGTATCGTTTTTGTTATTCTCATACTCTATTATTCCACTATTTCCTTTCTAAACCTTGTGACTACTCGTAATCTATACAATGTTACACAATGATTGATGTTTTGGTCGTGAACCAATTACTCTTTCGCTCTATTGCTCTACTCGATTAAAAAAAAAAAAATTTCCGCGTTTCAAAATGGGATTTTACATTTTATGGTACCGTGAGCATGAAATTGCAAGTATTTAACTATGTTACCACCTGGACAGTTTGGTGCCGAAGGCAAGGCTAGTCTACGTGGGTGTGCCATAAGTCACCGCTAATCCGGTGAGGCCCCCATGGTAGACACTTACCGCGGCCATTACGTTTGGATAACTGAGTTAGGTTCTCGAAAAAATTGATAGGAATTGTTTGTGGTAAATCCGATTTTTTTTTTTTTTTTGTTCCCGAGATGAACCGATTTCTTTTTTCATGTTGGGAATAAAAAAAGAAACAGAAAATTTCGCTTTTCTATTCTATGGCACAAAGCTAGAATCTATTTTTCCCTTCTCCCTTCTCTTCTCGATCGTGACATCGACTAAGCGAAGAAATTCCAATCACCCTAAACGACGGATCAACTACCCTCCCCACCGCCACCACCACATCCACCGCCACCACCGCCGCCGCCACTCACCACCGCACCGCCACCGCCATACGCCGCCGCCGCCGCGCGCCACCACCACGCCGCTGCCGCCACCACCACCACGCCACCACCGCCGCGCCACCACTATCCCACCGCCACCACCACCGCTGACAAGCCACCATCGCGCCGCCACCACCACGGCCGGCGCCGCCACCACCACCACCTGCCACCGCGCCGCGCCACCACTATCCCACCGCCACCACCACCGCACCGCCACCATCCCACCGCCACCACCACCGCACCGCCACCGCCATTGTCCAGGCCGCCGCCACAACCGCCGCCGCCACCACCATCGCCACCATCGCCGCGCCGCACCACCGCCACCGCGCCACCCCCGCCGCCACCTTGCCATCGCCACCACCACCACCACTACCACCCCCACCCCCAAAGACCACCGCATCGCCGCCGTCACCACCGTCGCCGCCACCGCCACCGCCACCACATAAATAATGTTTTGAATATAAAAATAAAATGTGTTAACAAACGTAATTCTGATTATCTGAGTAAAAATAAAATGAGTTAACAAACGTAATTCTGATTCTCAGAACTTTTCCCAGGCACAGAATCAGAAAAATTTGTTTCATCTCGAATCATTCTTGGGAATGAATGGTTCCATGCACACCTCTTAGTCTACAATAGTATTTTTGTTAGTAAATCTCCATTGATTGTGGGAAAAAATGTTGCAAAATCCATTTCCTATTTTTTCCTTCCCTAATCCTATATCCGTATTTAAATTAGAAAATAAATTATTCATATTTAGTGTTCTATAAAAATTTTAATATAGTAATTTATCAATTAATATTTTTTTATTTGTAATCAGTAGTTATGTATTATGTATATCATATTTTAACCGTTTAAATTTATTTATTTATACTTATAATAATACTTTTATAAAATAATAAATATGATATTTTGACCTATCGTTTTTAATCTAGGATGGATATAAGATTTTGAAAAAAAGAAAAGTGGAAAACCTAAAACCATGCGACGGGATCGAGAAGCTAAAATTGATACACTATTAGTAATTAACCTCATAAAAAGAAGAAGAAGATAAACCAAAGGTCAATAAAGCAATTATAAACTGAATTATGGGTTGAGTACAATAGTACTTACACTAGTGCAAAAAGGGATTTAAGACCGCCTCATTTAGACCCGATCATCTACGCCCGGTCTTAAAGGTGTGACCGGTGGCGCTTTGTAAATAAAAGAACTTCTTATACAATAAAGGGCTTTAATCCCGTTCCCCATTTAGACCGACCTTCGACGGCCCTGGCCCTAAAGCTATGACCTATGACAGTTTTGTAAATATAAAGAACTTATACCTGATCATTTTTTCATAGGTCTTATCCGCACTGCTAAAAAACAACCAATCTTAAAAATATTATTGAAAAAATTGAAATATCAATTACTTTATGGAGAAATCTCATACAAATGCACTTATATTTTCTACACTCCAAAATAATACGTAAAAATTTAAATATAAAGGTATTAAAGTTTTAAGACCGAACATATATAATAGCTTCTGTTTTAAAAGTTAGACTTTAAGATCGGACATAAATTACTGCCAGACTAACTTTTAAATAAAAATTAATTAATTTTAAGATCGGAGTTACAGGAAGACCTAGGTCTTAAAAGTTAGACTTTAAGACCGACATAAAATCAAGCCTGCACTAAAGTTTAAATAAAAATTAATTAATTTTAAGACCGGAAGTTATAGAAAGACCTAGGTTTAAATGTTAACTTTAAGACCGTGTATACTAATTTGTCCTGGTCTTAAAAATGAGGCGCCAAATATATGTTTCTTCGCGCAGGCTTTTGTCACTCTCACAGAAGAACCAATGTTCACGTTGCGAAACCCTTCTTGTTGCATTACCTCTCTTCCTCGCCCACGTACCATTAGCCTCTGTTACTCCCTCATTTTCTCAGGCATTCCTATCTTACCTGTCTTGAAAATAAACTATGAAAACGATTCCACTCGTGTTCCCGGGAACGCCGACATCACGGTTTGACTGGTGTGGGTCAGAACGAACCCTCTTCATCTCACAATGAGCCTCCTCAGCGCCATGCACGCCGAGGTAGAAGCAGCACACAAATGATGGATGTATCCCTTAGTCGGAATTCCGGGACGAAGCTCGAGATTCGGTTTGAAGAAAATTTGCAACCCGTCGGTCCTAATAAAGCACATATACTAGTTTTGTTTACTGCCTAGTACGCAACAAGGTTAGCATCTTGACAAACTGAGTGGAAAATGTGGACCAAGGCACGTGAAAGGATCCTATTCGGGACACTATCCGCCATATACACCGTCCCCGACTCAGAAGTTGAAAGACTCAACATTGTCTTATTGTGCTGATCGGTGGAGGAAGTTTAAGACCTTTCTAGCTAACACGTATATTTTTGCCGAGGTTCTTCCTGACCATAAACCCTGGGACAAGTACAAATTTATTCATGAACTCCCTTTCCTTTCGTTCTCTCAATTTCTTCTACAAGTACTACATCTTCCTTAAATAAAATGTTGAAACTTGATGAAATGAATTTGATTAATGTTTGACGTTCATATCAAGCAGAGTTCTCTAATTTCTGTTAGTGACATGGCCGAATTCATAATTGATAGTTGTTTTGAAAGAGAGCTAAATCACCAAGAGGGGGTGAATGGGGATTCTTAAAAACTTTTCGACACTTTGTTTTCGGATATAAAACAAAGATAAAACAGTAGTATAGAGAGAAGAAGCAAGACACAAGGATTTATACTGGTTCGGTCCAACAACTTGACCTACGTCCAATTCCCCGCACTCCGGGATTTCACTATCAAGATTGATTACACACTCGCACTCAAGAGTAATTCTCTCACTAGAACTTACTCCCTTACAAGTTGTAATCAATAACCCAATCTCCAAGTCCCCTTGACTTGAGATACTTTACAATAAATGATTTTACAATCAATAAACTCTTGAAACATTAATTCCTTCAAAACGTGTGGAGAATGATTGTCCAAAAGCATGCAAGGTTTCAAGACTTTGCATTTAATGTTCGACTTTGCTTTTGCTTTATGCAAATTCTCCATTTAACCTCGCTCTAAATCATTTGAAACTTACTAACAAACTGATTAAACATAGTTAGGAATAGTAATGAGTGATGATATAGAGTATTGAGATTAAACACAAAATTTTCGCGTGTCGAATTGAAGAATAGAGTTTTCAAAGATCGAGTTGAGCATTGTTCTTGTAACATCCCAAAATTTGAAAATTTGGAATTAAAATATGATATGAGATTGATTATGGGAAGTTGAGCCTTAATTATTTTAAAAGTAATTATTGGAATTTAAGACATTTTTCCCATAAATTAAGGACAAATAATTAAAGAATAATTTTGGCCTAAATATTTTAGAAATAATATTTTAAGGCCAAAAGAAAATTAATTGGGAAAGAAAAATATCCTTATATGAAATTAAGGATTTAATCTTAATAATTATTCAATATCTAACTTTCATTGGGATAAATACATATAGCCCATAAACATTATACTTAGTCATTATTATTTCACACATGGTGTGCAAATAAGCTTAGAAAGGATTTCGGTGAATAAACCCATATACGTAGCACCATAGACTCCATATCCATTTATCATTCCTAAACCCTTTGGCCCATATATCGCGCAGATATAAAGCCACACGTTATCCAAACCAGGCCATTACTTTTGATTTACACCAACCATTATCTCCATTTATTCATTAACCACCTCATATCGCCCGAATCACGCCCTGGCAAATAAGCCAAGGAAAAGATGACAAAGAAATCAGATTTTGCCTTACCTCCAAATCTCACTTGCGCTTCAACAAGACACTCAAGAACACTACACCCATACGTCTCGAGCCCTGCGATGATTACCCACTGTCTCTCTCTCGACCACTGTTTTTCTGACTGGACCACTCTTGGTTTCTTATATAATCTATGCTTTACTCATTCTCATTGTCTCAAACAAAGAGGAGCCGAGAGCTGAGAGAGCGTGAAAGAGAAGGAGAGAGTTTACTTCTTGCTCGCATAACGCTGCGTAACAGGTGGTTTAGAAGCAAAGAGAATCATAGAATACAAACCAAAGACTCAAGTAAGTTATAGAGTTTTTTTTTATTTTCCTTTTAAATTACGCCCTTCCAACGCAAGATGATGAGTTATATGTGTAGGAAATAAAACTCTAGGTTGCCGCTATATAACAATTAAACAATGGTCGGTTTTGTATCTCGTGTTGACATTCTTGAGCTTATTTTCACCGCACTTAAATCACTAGAAAGTATAGGAGTAAAACTCAAGAGCTTGTCTTATATACGTATATTTGTAGGTCGCCGCACGCTCACGTTGAAAATATATTGCTGCATATATATATGTGTGTGTGTAAAACGAGATCGTTGTCTCTTTTAAAACCGAAGCATTGCTATCTTAATATATATATGTATATCGAAAACAAAGCCTTTGTCGTCATGACTACTAACGCCATATATATATACATACATCTGATTTTTTAAAAAAGGGAGGGTTAACGACCCATATATTTATGAGTTACTATACTATAGATATATAAACGCTAACCTACACGTCTTGTGATTATATGGTAGTGTATCAAGCGCTACAATTGAGAAAAAGAAAAGAGAAGGGAAAAGTTCTATCATGCTTATATATATATATATATATATAACACCTACAAATCTTTTGCGCATGGGAGGCCCACGGCTAGGCATATATTTACATAAGCAATAAGAAGTTGCTGCATGGGTATATTACTAGTTATTTTATTTAACCTTGCTAATGCATAAAGGGAATTTTTTTTGGCAAATCCTATATATGGACTATTGCATTAATGAACCAAAACCACTGCTCATAATTTTGCTGTGTGTGTGTTGAGTATATGTTTCATAGAATCAAAGTCTCCTTGTTGCATGAGTATACGCCGATACACTTGAGGTTATTTAGGTTATTAAAAGTGTTGTTAAATATATACACATATATGGGTTGAAAATATTATTTAAGCTTTTGTAACCTTGTGATTTCGTGGTGAGTTGAATTATATGAAAAATGCATTTCTAAAAATATTTAACTCAAATTGCATGAAGCATGTTGTGCATAGCATTAGCATTTATCAAGGTTTTGAGAGAAACCATGAGAAACATTAAATAAATACATTAAATCATATTCTTATATGATGGTTGGTATTTATTAACTCTGATTGATTATTTATTAAACTACTAATTTAAAGGAAAAAGATAACACCTAAGAGTTTAAAATAATGGTAGAGAAATAATTAAATAAGTAAATATTGTTATTAGGAAAAGGGATTATTAATTAATAATCGAGAGAAAAGGGATTATTAATTAATTAATTAATTAATAATTAATAAATAAATAAAAGGAATTATTAGTGAGGAATTTTTAGGGATTAATTACTATTTTTAATCCTCTAAAAATATTTCGCGTAATTAGTTACTTTGCGACGTAAGAAGTGACTCGATGACAATGATAAACGTTTATAGGTATACCTTGACACTTCTACCGATCCCACCAATTCCGGACAAAGTTAAGGATTCAAGTTCGAGGTGGGTAAATCGTTATCTCGTTAGCTTGTATGTATGTATTCATGTATGACTCGATCATGGTTGCTAGATAATTTGCATGTATGTATCCTAGCTATGGATCGGGCCGCGTGTCCCATAGGGCCGCGTGTCCTAAAATGGAGCTGCGTGTTCCAAAGGGTCAGCGGGTCCTTGGTCCGTTAGCCGCTGTTAACAAAGGCGACTTGTTTATTGTGAATTACTCTATGCTTATACATGTGTTATACCGTGATTTATATTTCATACCGCATATGAGATTAACTGCTACTCCGGGGTTCATTCATTTGAACTCCGCATCGCATGAAAGAGACAAAGTGGGGATCGGGATCAAGAAGAAAGATGCAATTGTAAGGGTTAGGAACCTTTTGGAAAAATATAGGTAGTTGGATTGTATTTTATCGTTTATCATTTGTCAATTATGGAATAATGTATTAACATCCCACTATGGGATAGATTCGAATCGCGAAAAGTTTATCCTCGCCAACTAAGTTATTTTGTTAAAGTTTTATTCCGCAATTAAGTCGTCCAAATCATTTCGATGCTCGTGCGCTATAACTCGATAAATAAGGGCGTCAAAAGGACTAGGCGTTCTGCTTTGGTATCGAGCATCGATTTGGACAAAGTTTTTGAAAAAGGATTTAAGAAAACTTATTTATTTCGAAAAACAATGAGGATTTACGAAGGAGAATTACCCCGACGAACTTTGCGGGTTCTATCGTATGCGTAGAGGAGCGAAGAGGTGCAAACTGCTAGTATAAGAGTATTGGTTATGGAATACGTAAAAGACAAACGTGGTAGCACGTAATACGGGTTCTCGTTGTTAACCCTCGAGCTTCGATATAGAAGTCGAGTCTAAATTAAATCCCCGCAACACAATTTAGAAGGAAAGTAGTATAGAGGAGTCAATATTGCTTAATGTTTCCCTATAAGAATAGTAACTTATTGATTAAGTTTTCCTTGTCAGGGACAATGACTTACCGTCTAGATTTCCCGTAGGAACAATAACTTATCGACTAAGTTTCCCGAGGAGACAATTCCTCGTCTAGGGGCGGCTGGACACCATGCGTGTAACGAGGTGCGCCTTCGGGGACGAGGATCTTTGATCGAGTCCTTGACGGCGGTGGTCCGTTACATAAAAAGGATACAAGTGGATATCAAGGGACAATACGTAGCATTTTTGGGAAGCCATATGTGTTGAACTTAGATTGGCACATAGATGGGTAGTCGTACCCGTGAGATAAGTGTACCGGGTATTAGTACCCCTAGAACAAATCGGGCACCCGGAAGTTAAGCATGCTTAAGCAAGAGAAATCTCGAGATGAGCGGTATCTCGGGAAGTATCATAGGAATTTGGGATTCCTTTGATTTGAGACTTAAGTATCCTGAGGCAAGTGTAAACTTGCATATGCCGATTAGACATAGACGACGACCACAACCACAACCACAACAACAACAACACCCAAGTGATTTGAGAATGGCTATATGGTGATCCTTAGGAATGCCATGATAGACAAGATACGAAGATGATTGAAATAAAGATTATGCCTGGAGTTGGACTAATTATCCATATATATATAGAATGATCCCATATGAGATGTTAAAGTTAAAGACGAATGATTGCGGAACCACTAAAGCGTAAGAACTCGGTAAAGATATGAATTCTCGTTATAATTTAGTAGACGATTAACCTAAGCTATTTATGGGAAATTTTGATCGGAAAGGGCTACCTACGGGAGTTCGATCGAGGAGGTCCGCCTACAAAGGATGCCGACCTGAGAGCTTGACCAGTCGAAAAGACCGAGTTAAGCACTGAGTAAAGTGCCGTAGAGTGAAGCCACCGTGACGACGAACCGTAGAATGAAGTCGCCGTGACAACGAACCATGTAGAGTAGAGCTACCAAAGGTATCGGATCTCAAGGTAAAGTACATTGTAACGAATCTCATATCTTATGGGTTCCCTAGAGAAAAGGTTTACGTGATCCTGTATTGCTATAGAGTACTCCAGTCTTTAGTATGATATATCTATGTTATAATATGACTATACAACGGGTAGTAGGACCTTTGGGACCAAGGTGTGTCCATAGGTCGTTGGACATGCATACGTTTCAGGCAGAAGCCCTAAGTCCCGAGACTATTGTGTTTATAGGCCGGTAGAAGCTCATAGTTGTTAGATAACAAATATCGAGAAGTGTCCCGAAAAGTTTGTGAAACCCGAGGATGGCAGCAATTTTCTAATAGTTGGGAGACTAAAGTAGAATGGACTAAGCATTCTACCTACGGGTTTCGAGTAGCCAAGGACAAAGGAAATAATGTGATGGGTAGTAATGACCTTCTAAGACTAGTTGTCTAGTTCTTAATTTATGGGAAAAATGTCTTAAATTCCAATAATTACTTTTTAAAATAATTAAGGCTCAACTTCCATAATCAATCTCATATCATATTTTAATTCCAAATTTTCAAATTTTGGGATGTTACGGTTTTTATGATGTAAACTCGAGTTGTCAATGTAAACTCGAGTTTCCATTAAAACTTGGAAACTTAGAGAACTCTCTCAGATAACCTAAACTCGAGCTTCCTAATGGAACCGGAGTTTTGCTATCTTTGAAAAACTTGGTTGCTCTATGTCTTGTCAAAACTCGAGTTTTCTAAATCAAACTCAAGTTTGCTTTGCCTTTGAAAAACTTAGAGGCTCTTCAGATGGCCAAAACTCGAGTTTTCAAATCTTAACTCGAGTTTGCCTTTCTTTGCAAAAACTTGAGCTTCTCTTCTATGTCCAAACTCGAGTTTCAAATCGAAACTCGAGTTTGCTTTTGACAAGAAGTTTTTCAACTTACAAATACAAACTTTTATCCGTGTTTACAATTGTCTGATATCATCAAAACCAATAGAGAACTAACATTTTTCAATCCCGATTCATTTAAAAGAAGGGAAAAAGCACAGGAGATCGGGAGTAAAGAGAAACATTGCCCACAATGTGACTTCTCACTACGGATATGAAAAGCGCCGAAAAGATTTGATGACAAATTAAGAGGAAGAGAGATTGGAAGACGGTCAATCAAATCCTTCCGCGTAGCTGACCTGCATTCCGCCATCTCCAATACGTCGCGAGGAGTTGTGGTTGTGATATTCTAAGAAAAGCCAAGCTGTGCTCTACATGAGTGAACAAACTCGTGTAAAGCTTGCCGAAAGAATTATAAGTATCGATATTGTTATGTTTTACTTACTAAACATGTTTCATTACTAAGCTTCTCATTATCTCGTATCTTATAGGAAGATCTTAAAAAGAAAGAAGCAGAGGATCTCATGCGTCTGGACGGGAGGAATGATGTTCTCGACCGCTATGCCCGACTAAAAACCAGATCACTCTGGCAAGTGTAAGGGGATTGAGGATGGTAGCTCTAAAGCAATACTTTGTAAATCCAAACACCAAGAGACAAAGTATGGTTACCCGTGAGGAGACGGATGGAAGACACTTGCAAGCCAAAGTAGGCTACATTGAGAGCAAATGTTTGAAGCCGAGACGAAACAAATGAAGGAGGAGATGGATCAGGAAATGAAGTGTCTCTTGAGCTCTTGCGAGAGACCGTTGTTCCTCGACACCTTCAAATGCACCTATGCAAACAGAGCACTAGAGGAGCTGCATTGTTGGAGGGCCTGAGCAACCTTGTCATCTCAGATGCTGAGGATCGTGATAGTCATAGACAATTAGTTGCTAAAGGACTCGCCCACAACTTCTGGGATCAATCATGACACCACCAACAAATGGTCGATGATGAAATCCGAAAGTGTTAGTTGAAGAGGTGATCATTGATGCACTGCCCTCTCCCAACCCATTTAGCCTAAGTTTATGAGCTGATGTCACGGGAACCTTAATCTCGCTGGTACCAAGCTTGTAGATGTATCTACTCCTCCTCAAGCTCCATCCCCTCCTCGAAGGTCCACCCCCTCCTCAATCTCCATCCCCTCCTCAAGTAACATCCCTACCGCTTAACTTGACGGACAAGGAAAAATATCCGATTTGGTAGCCAACAAATATTTTAAAGATAAATCGTGGCCTGTCAACGGGGAAAGTAGCCTCCTCATCCTCAACCGCTTTACATTGATAATGTCGATGTAGAGTCCATGACGCTTTCTTCGACTAGAGGTTACTAGTCCAATTGTTCAAATGTTTATAAAGTAAGTATCTTCTTCCTTGATTACATAATATAAATGCATCGTTTAGACATACATACATATATACTAATTCCTCGATCGATGTAATTCTTGTAGGTGCATGCATGATGAAAGCTGGTTCAACAAAGGCGAATCGATGATTTTGGATTCTTGTGCCTGAGCCTATGCAAGTTCAACACCTTTGGAATTGAGACAAAGAAGACATATCAAAGAGGTTGTGTGAAGTACCAAGAAAGGTGTACTTGTTTCCATACTACATTGGGTACATATCACAATTTTTGTCTCGCAATTCACTTAATTTTGCTACATATATATATATCACCGAGTACTTTATTTATTTGTGAATTTTTTAGTCACCACTTTGGCAATTGGTCGTCATGTCCATGGAGGCGCATATGGTTATCTTCTTATACTCCATTCACGGTGATCCGTGGCCTATGTTGAAGCGTACTCATCAACAAGTAAGCATGTCATTTTGATTGTCTTGTCTCGAAATCTCTCATTGTGAATTTTTAATGAACATTATTGATAAATTTGTGATTTTAATGATAGTGGCATGACGACCTTCCAAGTTGAGGTAAAAAAGGCATGGGTTTGAGCTCAAAGATCCTAAATGGTTCCTTTATCCAAAGGTTAGTACATATTTAGACATGGCATAACTTGCCTTGTGAACTTGGTCGTTAGTTATATATGCTCTTTATATATATTTATTGTTATTTTTAGACCCGTCGGCAACCAAAACAATCGAACTTATGTGGCTCCGTACGTCATGAAACACATATATGATATTGTGACGGAAGGAAGGACTAAATTCACTGCAAAGGTAAATGTTATGGCTGAATTTAGTCAATCGGCTTAATGTTACATATGAAATATGCACGTAAGTTACTTCTATTTATGTCTTTGATGTTACGTGAGGTTTGTCTATTGAAAGCCATTTTCTCGATGATGAAGTGGAGCACATACGCGATGTGTTTTGTGAATATACTCGTATAATGAGGTCTTAAGAAAGTCAAGACAATAATTAATGTCCTAAATTAATTCATTTGTAAATAATATATGCCGTAGCAACAATAGCCTTACGTACATTTGTTTATTTTTTCGACTAATTCATTCATTTGTAAATATAACGCAATGTAATTCAATAATAAATTTGTTTATTTTTTTCGAACAATTTGTGTGTGTCCATTTTGGGT
This sequence comes from Acacia pycnantha, assembly GCA_025563575.1. Lineage (NCBI taxonomy): Eukaryota > Viridiplantae > Streptophyta > Magnoliopsida > Fabales > Fabaceae > Acacia > Acacia pycnantha. Next base: position 12,137 of record JAMWYP010000557.1, on the reverse strand, counting down.
TTCTGAATGAATGGGATGGTGGACAAAGCTATTTAGTGCTTGAAATTTGAGGTACATGCGGATGTTGTAAATGAGCCATAAGACTACTAAAAGTATTCGCGACTTTTAGGACCAGTATATTTGTTAAAAGTCCGGTCTTGAAGGTCTTTCTTACGTCTAAAATATGACTAGACTTTTAGGACCGTATATTTGTTAAATATCAGGTCCTAAAAGTCTTAAAATCTATTCTAAAAAATATGGCTAGACTTTTAGGACCGTATATATTTTAAATATCCGGTCCTAAAAGTCTCTAAAAAATACGGCTAGAATTTTAGGACCGTATATTTGTTAAATATCCGGTCCTAAAACCAACCTTGAGAAGAATCGTCACTCTGTTTGTTTTTATTCGAATAAGGTAAACAATATTTTTGTTTTGTTTTGTATATTGTAGTGTTACATTGTATTATGGAAATTTTTAATGTTGATCACCACGAAGAAGACCATGTTTTGTTTGTTTCCTTTTGTCGGAAAAAAAAAAAGAACATAAAGAGACAAGTACAAGGCGATTGGGAACTAAAAATTTTATATTATATTTTTTTTGCTGCCTTGTGAGGCGGTAGTAGTACAAACAACAAAAAATATCTAATCCTCCCATCGTTGTCGGAGGAGGGAAGGGTCGAGACGTTGTCATCGAGGTATGGTATTCAACGTCATTGGCAGAGTCACACTGCGTCAACTTGTTGTTGACGGCGTGATAGACCTAAAGCAGTTGGCCCAAGCGTCGGTCTATATGATCGACGCGGCTATCATGTGATTGCATCATCGAGTAGAAGTTCTGGGTTCGGAGGCAACGAAGGAGGATATGGAGGTGGCCGAGGATTTCACCGAAGCGAGGAGGACCTCGTGGTGGTAGAGCAGCCATTACGGTGGAGGTTGTAGGAGGAGATGGAGATGAATGTGAAGAAAGTAAAGTAACAACGGGTTTAAATAGAGAACCCGTCTGAACAATGTGAAACGCTTAGGAAAACATTAACGAGAGGACGCATAGTTCCTCGAGATACGAGAGACGCCTAGTTGGGAAGTTTATGTGGAGCCGAAGAGACTCGAATCATTCATTTCAACATAGGGAAGGGACTCTGCTATCTGAGTATTTTGAAAAGAATGAACTTTTAATACCGGATAGTGTAAAAGATCCGTTCTTAAAAGTAATATTTTTTAACAAAAAATTCTTACTTGAAAAAAAGAAATTGAATCATAAAAATAAATGAGTTTTTAAAAAATAATTGACTTTTAGGACCGAATATTTAAAAAAATACGTTCTTAAAGTAGAAACACCAAATTCATTTATACCAATTGACTTTATCATCATTAGATCGTATCTCTCCCTTGTCTCTTTCCTTATTAACTCCTCACACTACCTCTTTGTCCTTATTAACTCCTCATTTACCTAGCTCTACCTTTTCCAGTACTGCTCAAAGCCTCAAACCATGGTTAGATACAAGAGAATTGCTCGTAGGGGTGCTCTTAGACACGAGGCTCGTGCCATGGTTAGATGTCGTTATACGGTGGCGCTCCTCCGAGCGAGTGCGTCCTATTGTGGTCGAAGAGTCTCGGGTCGTTGGACCATTGTTATTTCGGATGATGAAGAGATTGCCGGCCCCCTCGATCCTTCTGCCGAATACCATGTCACTTGCGATGAGTTCCTCCGTCTTCTTGATGGGGTGAAGAGATTGCCGTGCCCTCAGGCCTTCGAGACATGCAGAGGTTCGTGCTCCCCCTCTCCAACTTTGTTGGCCCAGTAGCGCCTACCTCGACCCCTCTCCAGGTTTCCTCTAATGATCCATTAATATTGTATTGGAGCAACTAAGACAAAGAACTTGCTGATCTCCGTGCGAGGAAATTAATGCTCTTCACGCCCGATATCGCCAAGGATGTTGAGTCAGTATTCTTGTGGATGATAATTTTCAGCTTGTTTTTCTTTTGTTTTTTTTTTTTGGTCTTGTGTATGCATATTCGAGAAGTAATGTAAGACACATTAAGAACTTCAGTATGGTTTTTTGTTGTTATCCAAGAATTAATTAAAGAAGCTTATTCTCCAATTTTCCTTTATTTTTGTCAAAAAAATCCTTTATTTTATTGATTGATTGCTACTACAATCACCATGGCCATTAAGAATAGGACATTTTATAAGTAATGAGTCTAAAAGTATTTGAATTTTAGGACCGGATGTTTTATAAAACTCCGGTCTTAAACTTAAATGACTAATAAGACTTTAGGACCGGATAATTTTAAAACCCCGGTCTTAAAAAGCTAGTTATATCTTTAGGACCGGATATTTAATAATTAACCGGTATTAATAAAATCCAAAAAGCTAAATAAGGTGTCTTTGTTGCACGGAAAATTAAATTTCCCTCTCTGAATATCTCTTGTCGCGCCGAAAGAAAGTGATTACTCAGTGTTCCGACTCTAGTGTTTGTGTTTTGCTTCGTCGGCTTACGCGCACCTCTCATAAGACAATCACTCTCTCGGTTCCTTAGCTAAACGGGTCTATAGACAGAAAGTTTGTAAGGGTGTTTCGGTTATATAACTTTATTATTTTCCAAGTTTATCGTTATGCGTTTTCATGGGTTTAAAAATCGATGAAATTTTCTTGTGGGTATTCTCTGTTGTTAATGAATATGGTTTTTTGAAGATTATATTTGCACTTTATACCTACCCAGCTGACCAACAAGTGTTTTAGGTTACTCTTGTTGTCTTGTGCATAACATCAACGTTCTTGGACGGAGAAGTAAGACTCGTGGAAAAGCATTTGAATTTTTATGTTACGGGTGAGTCCACAAGACCTTCATCCAGTCCATGCATTTAATTTCCTCGTCATGCATTTATTTTTTTCTTGGATTCACTGTGATTCATTTATGACCAAAAGTGATTCTTTGTTATGCATTTAATGGGCAAGTTCCTCAGTAAAGTGATTCTTTGAGCATATACATTTGGATTTGGCTTAGCTTATATGCAAGTTTCAATTTTTTGGATTATGTATGATCAATGATTTCCGTCTATATATAGAATTCTACTATGGATCACAAGTTGGATAAATGCTTTATGAGCGAGTGTTGAATATTAGAATGGGGTGAGGGAATTTATAAATTTGCTAAACAAAATGCCCGTGATGATAGGGGAAGTTTTGTATTGCCCTTGTGTAAAATGTTTGAATGAGAGTCGACTAAGTCCACGAGTTATACACACACATTTAGTTTGTCACGGATTTTGTAAGACTTATACGGTATGGGTATGTGATAATTCAATATTTTATACACTTATTTTTATCTCTTGATTAATAATTTAGGACTCTTTAGTTAATAAATAATGGCTTTTATGTTCATTTGGGCTTTGGGCCTTAGATTGCATTTTAGCCATTTTTAATAATAAAATTCCAGTTTTATATTGCTTCATTATTTTTACCATAACTTTGAACCAGACATCGGATTTGCCTCATTTTTGTCTCATATTTCAGATGATTCAGAGAGCTACAATTGTTATGAAGACATAAATAGCAAATTCAGACAAGGAGGAAAAATGATCAATTTTGGAGCCGAAGTCGGATGTACAATTCTGGATTTTATTTGGACCCGAATTTTGTAATTAAAGTCCAGAGTTTTATTTTATTTAAATTTTGGGCTAAAACCATTAGAGCCCATTTCGTTTTTAGGTTTATTTTAAGTAAGGCAGCAGCCATAAACAGAATTCATTCACGTTTTTACATTGGAGTGGATCAAAATAGAAGTTTTTACATTCTCTGTTTATTCTTCGCATATTCTTCGCGTTCTTCGTGTTCTTCGTCAGTTCTTCATTTTCCCGACCATGATCGGCTAAATGCATGATTAACCCAATGTTGAGGATTCCATGATTCGTCCGGAGAGCTTGTGCAATCGGTAACTTATCCAATTACGTTTTTCATCTTATCGGATTCGATTTACGGAAATAGTTCGAATATTAGATATAATATTCGGTTTGGTTCATCAAAGGACTTGAGTTCGGACTAGGTTACGGATGTTCTTGTGCGATTGCACTGATGAGACGCCTTGTTGAGACATATTCTAGGCGTCGTCTAGGCGAGGATTCTCGGATGAATGCGAGAGATTTCGGTTCATCGGAACCAAACGTGAGTTAGTTATATTTCGTTCAATGATGGAAGTTTTACGGAATCGGGACGTTAGGTTGATCATTTGTCATTACATTTCTGCATATTTCGTTACTGTTTCATTAATTTTGTTTCATTACGTTTTATGTTATTTCGTTTTGTATTAATACATGGTAAACCAAACCCCCAGTTCTATTACATTCTGTTTCACTATTGTTGTTGTTAATCGGCTTGGCAAGTTCGTTGGGAAACGACCCAGGTTCCCTAATTCTGCAAATCATTTTCGAACTTGGTTATTTTGGGAGATACGGCAAAAATCTTTCCAAAAATGGCGCCGCTACCGGGGAATTTGCATCGGTTTGATTAGTAACAGCATTGTAAATAGCTTAGTTTAGGTGGTTCGGGTGGTCGGACACAAGGAATTGGGCATTCTAAGAAAAAGTCACTCTCCTAAAGAGTGAGTGCCATCTATTTTCCCCAAATTCCAACGTTTAGACCACTTTTTTCCATTTAAGTTTTGATTCTAGGATTTCTACTAGTGACCATTTTTTTGAGTATCTCAGATTTGGTTGAAAATTGGCGGAGTGATAGAAAATGACAAATCTTTGACCCACATTAGAATCTTTGATTCTTAAGTGTGGTATCCTCCCGTTTTCCAAATTCCATCGTTTAGACCACTTTTTCAATTTTTGAAGTTTTTATTCCATTTTGGGTTACCTAATAGTCTAGGGTTGCCCTGTCCAAGTCCCAAAAATTTTAAAAATCATTTGATAGTGTTTGGACTTGTTTAGGTCAATTTCTAGCATAGGTTTTTGTTTTTGTGTTTTTGCTTTCTTGTTGTTAGTGTTTTTCCTTTTTACCACTTCTAGTGGCATTTTCATAATTAAGAGTTACACTTTTACCACTCTTGGTGGCGTTTAATTCATTGTGTGTTTGCCAATTACGCTTTGTGTATCTTGCATGAGTACCGGGAACACTACTAATCTAGAAGACTTGTTGCCATTTGATCTGAAATAGAAAGAACAATTCTTCTTGCTAGAAGAGTTGTTAGGCTAAGTCATAAGGTTAATGCGAAATGGACCTTTCGGTGGAATCGATTTTGACCATTACGATCTTGGCCATTACGATTGTGTCCGATTACGGTGATCTTTATGATTGTGCTTCGATAGTATTTCTAATAGTCTTGTTGTGTTCAACGATTCTAGTAGCAACTTTGCTAACTCGGACATTATGGCGGAAGAACGAGGCATAATCATCATACTTTGAAGGAATTGGGTGCACTGATGTCAATTATCAACCTTTGTGCATCCAATATCCTAACCTTCTTTGCTAACTTTGAGCTTAAATGCAGTCTAATACACTTGTTGCCTAAGTTTCATGGTCTTACAGGTGAGTGCCCATTAAGCATTTGAAGGAATTCCATGTAGTATGCGGCCACTATGAAACCACATGCCATTGATGAAGATCATATCAAGGCGAGAGCTTTTCCTTTCTCATTGGATGGTGGAGCCAAGGATTGGTTGTTGTACCTTCACCCTCATCTATTGGGAGCTTTGGCGATATTCGAGGTTATTTACGGAGAGAAATATTTCCCTTCCTCAAGAGCAAGCTGCAATCAAGAAGGAAATTGGCAACATTAAACAAGTCATTTGGGAGACTATGCATGAGTATTGGGAGAGGTTCAAAGGTTATGTGCAAGCTGTCCACGCACATCAGGATATACGAAAAGACTTGATTAACTCTTTCTATGATGGTTTACTTGCGGTAGACAAAGGGTTGGTGGATGCTTCTAGCGGTGGGGCTATGAGTAACAAGACACTGAAGAAGCTAGAGACTTGATATCCATTATGGCGAGATAACTCTCGGCGGATTTGGCACCGAGGCCAATAGTACTCCTGTTTACCATATTCAAGCACCTCCCGATCCGGTATGATTCTCGGAGATTAGAGAATAGACTTGATGATCGACTTCCCTTGTGAGGCGGTTGGCGGTGACACGAGCGGTCTGAGTCTTCCCCTCCGGCTAGGTACTCTTGTGGGTTTTGTTCGACCCTTATCATTCTACGGCTCTTGCCACTACCTTGCATGATCCTACTTATCAAGACCGGTCGGTAGGCTGCGGTGGGTGTTTTCCGGGAAAGCCACAATACCAACGAACGAATAATGCCTTCTCAATACCTACAATCTGGTTGGAGAAATCACCCCATTTATTTGGGAACCAAAATCGAGGACCCGAGTAACCAATACCGGCGAATTTTGGGAACTACAGCGAGCACGATACGGACCACAAAATTTCCGACATCGGTCTGCACCTCCTTTGCCTTTGCAAGCACCACTCCTCGACCGAGCCATATGTCCACCTCCGGGCGGCACCACGACGAGCTAGTAGTAGTGGTGGTGGTGGTTCCTCACTTGAAGATATGATGAAGCAATTTGTCACGGCCAATATGCGGTTCCAACGACAAGCGGACACTTCCATTCGAGTTTGCAAACACAGTTGGGCAATTGGCAACATCATTGAACCCGACTTCAACCTCGGGGATCCAACTTCTCTTCCTACACAAACAATTCCTAATCCTAAGGGGAATGTGAGTGCTATCTCCCTTCGATCTCGAAAACAATTGGAGGAACCTAAACCATTTGCTGAGATGTGACTTCCACATCGAGAAAAGAGTCGAAGCTGTGAAGATTGACTCTAAAAATAAAAGGCAATGCGGCAAGGTGAAGAGGAAGATATTCCTATTCCTCTTCCTTTCCCTCGAGAGAGCGACTCCGTCAAGAAGTTGTGAGAGAAAAGCACAAGAGAAGGATATACTTGAGACATTCGGAAGAGTAGAGATCAACATTCCTCTCTTAGATGCGAGTCAAACAAATTCCTAAATATGCCAAGTTTCGAAGGAGTTGTGCACCAACAAGAGGCGGCGAAGGGAATGAGCAGTGAGTTTGAATCGAAATGGGTCGGCACTCATCCGACCTACCATGCCTCGTAAATGCAAAGATCCGGGGACATTTTCTATCCCTTGCCTTATTGGTAACTATAGATTTGATGATTGCATGCTAGATTTAGGTGCTTCTATTAATGTCATGCACGCACATTTTATAGATCTCTTGGTCTTGGTCCTTGCGTCCAGGGTGTTATTGTTCGAGTTAGCTAATAGGAGTAATGCTCATCCTTACGGTTTAGTTGAAGATGTATTAGTCAAAGTTAATGAATTGATATTCCCTGCTGATTTTTACATATTGGATATGGAGGGTGAGTCTCCTAGTAGTAGGTCAGCCAATCATTTTAGGAGGCCTTTCATGAAAACAGCTAGGACTAAGATAGATGTGCATTACAGTACTCTTTCCATGGAGTTTGGTGATATATACGTGAATTTCAATATCTTTGATGCCATGAAACATCCTAGGGAAGAGCATTACATTTTACGTATTGATGTGATTGATGATCTTTGTGGATGATGTTCTTATTGATTGGTGTCTTGATTATCCACGATTTTTCATCAGAGTTGATACTCCCATTTGTGCATGTGGTGATAATGAATGGTGCTCTGTTTGCACTAATTTGGTTAAGGCTGCATTGTTTGGTGATTCTGACTTGCTTGGTGATTCTACATTACTTGTAGATTCTGATATTGATTATGAGTTTGAGCTTCATCCACGTGCTAACGTGCATCCGATTCGATTTTGATGAGCTTACTTCGATTTTGATGAGCGAATCGATGTTAACATTGGTTGTATAGATACGGTCCTTACGCTTGTGCTTCTTTGAATATGGTTTAAGGTATTTCCGGTGTGATGACATCGAGTTGTTGCAACAACCGCCCACTTCGGCTCTCCACATTGGCAACCGCCCAAACAAGAGTTGAAATCCCTTCCGGACCATCAGATATGCATTTACGGAGGTGAATGAGCGGTTGTCGGTCATTGTGGCAAATAATCTTATGCACGATCAAGAAGAGAATGCGCTAAGCTTATTGAGGGTGAACAAGAAAGCCATTGGGTGGACATTAGGCGACATAGTTGGCATTAGCCCTTCTATGTGCATGCATCGCATTGCATTGGAAGAGGACTCTGGGAGGTGAGGCAACCCCGAACGCCTTAATCCTCTTATCCTTGATGTGGTAAAGAAAGAGAGTCACTAAGCTTACGTAAAATTTGTCATCTATCCCATTTCGATAGCCGGTGGAGTTAGCCCGATCCAGGTGGTTCCTAAGAAATCGGAGTCCTTCAGTGGTAGCCAATCGGAAGAATGAGCTCATTCCTACTCGAGTTCGAGAATAGTTGGAGAGTTTGCATTGACTATAGGAGACTCAGCCAAGCCACTCGCAAGAGATCGTTACCCTCTACCTTTCATTGATCGGATGTTAGAGCGATTGGTAGGTAAGTCTCATTCTTGCTTCTGGATGGCTACTGCTAGATACTTCCCGGATCCATATAGCTCCACGAGGATCGAGGAGAAGGCACGACCTTCACATGCCCCTTTGGGACATATGCTTCAGGAGGATGCCTTTTGGCCTCTGCTGATGCACTGGCACCTTTCGGCGTTGTATGGTGAGTATTTTCTACGAGTTCCTAGAGGATTTGCATGGAGGTTTTTATGGATGATTTCACTTTGTATATGGGTGCGATTTTGATGCATGCTTAGCTAATCTATCTAGAGTTTTGCATAGGTGCATTGAGTCTAATCTTGTCTTTGAATTATGAGAAGTGTCACTTTATGGTTGAGTCGGGTATAGTCTTGGGACACATAGTGTCTAAGAAAGGGATTGAGGTAGACCACCTTTAAGATAGATGTAATTCTTGCTTTGCCTTACCCATGCACGTGCGGGAAGTTCGCTCTTTTCTTGGTCATGCGAGGTTTCTATCGGCGTTTCATTCGAGATTTCGGCAAGATTGCTCGACCCTTGTTCAACCTTTGCATAAGGACACGACTTTGTATTTGATGAGGAATGCAAGGCGGCCTTCGATCACTTGAAGTGTTGCCTTACCACGGCCCAGGTGATCCGGCCCCCAGTTGGTACCTTCCGTTTGAGTTGATGTGCGATGCTTCCAACTATGCGGTTGGTGCTATCTTAGTACGACGGGTTGATAGAGCCTCCCATGTCATTGCATATGCTTCCAAGACTTTGGATCCTACTCGATCTAATTACACCACCTTGAGAAGGAGTTGTTGGCTATTGTATTTGCCTTTGATAAGTTTAGGTCATATCTGCTAGCTAGTAGAGTAATTGTTTTCTCTGACCATGCTGCTTTAAAGTTCTTGTTGAAAAAGGCGGATGCTAAGCCACGACTCATTCGGTGGATGTTATTGCTCAAGAGTTTGATGTTGAGATTCGAGATGAAGTGGAGCGCAAAGCCAGGTAGTGACCACTTGAGTCGCATCGCCCATTCTCCCCCTCGCCTCTTCTATTCGGGATGATTTCACACGATGAGCGGCTTCTGTTTGCAAGGTAAGATTCCATGGTATCTTGATCTAGTTAACTACTTGGTAGGCTGGTGTTTTCTTGTAGACTCCACTAGGGCCCAAACCTTAAAATTGAAAAGTGAGTCTAAATATTATGTTTGGGATGACCCTTATTTGTGGAAGTTTTGTAGTGACCAAGTAGTTAGGAGATGTGTGCACGATCATGAGTTTTACTCTATATTGCATTTTGCTCATGCTTCTGCTGTGGTGGTCACTTTGGACCCCAAGAGCTGCTAGGAAAGTTTTAGAATGTGGTTTATTTTGGCCTTCCACTGTTTCATGATGCCCATTTCTTTTGCAAGTCATGTGATAAGCTGTCGGAGAGGGCGGAGTATTTCCGTAGGCATGAGATGCCCTAAAACCCTATATTGTTTTGTGAGATCTTTGATGTTTGGGGTATTGATTTTATGGGCCCATTTCACCTTCATATGGTTACACTTACATATTCTTGGCTAGGGTTCCCATTTTTGCAATCGAAGCATGGGTGCCTTGTTACGCAAGTATGGAGTGCTTCACAAGATTTCCACAGCATACCATCCTCAGACCAATAGTCAAGTCAAGTCTCAAATAGAGAGATTAAGCAAATCCTTGAAAAGATGTCAACTCTGCAGGAAAGATTGGAGTAAGCGACTAAATGATGCTTTGTGGGCATATCGCACCGCCTACAAGACTCCGATTGGGATGTCTCCTATCGGATTGTCTTTGGTAAGGCATGTCATCTTCCGGTTGAGTTGGAGCATCAAGCCTATTGGGCCATTAAGAAATGTAACATGGATTTGGCTAAGTCTCGGGATGGAACGGAAGGCTGCGGTTGCAAGAGTTAGATGAGCTTAGATTGGATGCCTATGAGAGTTCACGGTTGTACAAGGAAAAGACTAATGCATTCCATGATAAGCATATTATGAGAAAGAATTTTCCGTGGGCCGAGAAAGTTCTTCTTTAATTCCGTGCGAAGTTTATGCCTGGTAAGCTTCGATCTAAATGGGATGGCCCTTTTGTGATCACTAACATATTTCCATTTGGTGTTGTTGAGTTATGTGATCCACCAACAGGACGAACCTTCAAGGTAAATGGGCATCGCCTCAAGCAATTTCACGAGGGATCCCACGGCGACGGAGGAAGCGAGAGATTCTCCTCATTGATGCCACTTATCCTCCATAAACCCTTGGGGAGTATTCTTCTTTCTTCTCCCTTTTCTCTTTTATTTGTTTTCCTTTTTCTACTTTGCTTTTTGAAAATAAATACAGTCTCTCTTTCTATGATTGCTACATATTATGAACTAGGACATTTTGGTTTTCATGGATCATTAATGTTTGGTCTACAATTTTTGACTCTTCGATTACATGTCTTGATAGTTGATTTGATGTTGTTGATTGCCTAAGTTGGTATTGACCTTGTGAGGTTTTGGGCTGCATGAATGGAATTCATCTTTGCCATTCTTTCTTTCATGTGTGCATCTGCTCTGATTTGTGTTATCTAGAACTTGCTCCTTTTCTTTTGAAACTACATTTTTCACTTACGTGAATAAGTATGATGGAAGCTTGTTTTCTTTCTTTTACTTTCCCCACTTTGACCAGATAGCTTTTCCCTTGCATTATGATTCCTTTGCTAGCCCCTTTGTGCCTTTTGACCCATTCTTTTCTAAGCCACATTACAAGCCTAAGCGTAAAACCATTTTATTCTGCACCTTGAAAATTTATTGAGCATTGGTTTCACCTTGTTTTGTGTTTAAGTGTGGGGTTGCTCGGAGTGCAACGAGTTTAAGTGTGGGGGAGAGATATTTGGTTTTGTCATTTTGATTATAAAGAAAGAAAAGAAAAAAAGAAAAAAAGAAGAAGAAAAAAGAAAAATTCATACATAGAAAAGAAAGAAAAAAAGAAAAACAATTCATACATAGAGAGAATGATTGTGTTAATCGGTGCTCTTTTGATTTATTTGGTGCTTAGCCTTTCATTCCATACTATTACCTACCTTCAGCCTAGCCCCATTACAACCTTTAATTACAAGCTCTCTTGATTTGTGCATGTATGTGTTATGAGTAGTGGAGACGTAGAAGTTGAGCAAGCTTATGGTAGAACAAATTTCTTGAGTAGAATTTGAGCGATATACTTATTTACCTTAAACACTTGAGGACTGATTGATTGAGCGTATCATTTGAGAGACCATCTTTTGTGATTAGCATTATTGATTGAGACTACCAAGAATTGTAATTTGAGATGAAGGGATTTTGGTCTTGAATGATTGGTCTTTTGAAGCTTTATGTCCCTTGATTCAATTTTTGCATTGTTAGCAATTATTAGTAAAGAAGAGTTTCTCCTTTTAGTCTTTTTCTTTAGTTTTGCTCAGGAGTGCAAAAAGATAAGTGTGGGGGAATTTGATAATTGAATATTTTATACACTTATTTTTATCTCTTGATTAATAATTTAGGACTCTTTAGTTAATAAATAATGGCTTTTATGTTCATTTGGGCTTTGGGCCTTAGATTGCATTTTAGCCATTTTTAATAATAAAATTCTAGTTTTATATTGCTTCACTATTTTTACCATAACTCTTG
>JAMWYP010000556.1:0-137180 GCA_025563575.1 Acacia pycnantha | reverse complement strand
AGCGTATGGTCCGGAGTCTAGTTATTGCAAAGGCTAGATAGTATAGAGTAAATTTCGAGGGCAAAATTTTATTTAACGGGGGGAGAAATGTAATATCCTAAAAATCTCACTTATGATAAGTATCATAATTTAGTAAATAATACCTATTGGAAATAGGTGAATATGCGGTCTCAAATCTTGAGTTATATTTATCTTATTTTCTAGGGCAATTTCTATTAAAATTAGAAGAGATAAACTGCTAAAAATCCCTAATTGAATTATTGGGTCATAAAATACCCTGAGAATATTATCATAAATCCTAAGAGGCAATTAAATATTTAATAAAAATAGGAAAGTATGTTGTCTCTAATTTAGGTAATTTATGAGATTATTTTCCTTGGAAAATAATGAGGCAAAATTAAATATTATTTTGGGGAATATAAGTTGCCCCGTGATTTTTAAAATAATACAAGGAGCATAAATTATCAATGTCAGTAAAATAGTTGTGAGAAAATGATTAATCCTAATTAAGAAAATTATCAACAATTAGTAAGTGATTAAATAAGTATTTAATTGCTAATTGTTTAAGCATGAATAAAGGTGATATTCAAAGTTAATTATATACATCCCCTAATTGGAGATTAATGGCCAATGAAGATTAAAATTAGCACAACAGTAAGTGCTAATTAATTAAGCATAATTAAGAAATGTATATGATGAATTACATTTAATCCCTAAAGCTTAATTAACCAACATAGGATTAACCAATGAGATAATTGCTTTATTAGATAATTAAAGCATAAATTAAGTAATTAAAAAACAAGGTTGACAAGTCAAATAGGAAGGGGGGAGCCAAAAATTTAAAGAAAAAGAAGAGAAAAAGTGTGTGTGTGAAAGCATAAGTGGTTTAAAGATAATATCATGATATTTTGAATAAAGTCGATATTTGTTGAAAAAGCAAATAGGATAAATGAGAACTGATAGAAATTAAATCCTAACTTGAAATCCTTGGATTAAGTATTAAACATCTGGACATTTTATGAACAAGTGAATTTTTGTCCCAAAGTTGGTGTTACCCGAACTCATTTCCGTAACCGACAGCGTTTGTCCTAAAATGATCAACATGCTACGAAATACCCTTAATGAGACCATAATTTTTGTTAACGCAAATATTTCTCAAGAGGAAGCTTAGAACTCCAAGGTTATGCTAAGGAATATTTGAGATTATTTAAGATTAAGCGATTAGAACACCGAACAGGGGATTTTATCGGATGAATCCATAAAGCAAGGGAGTGACATCATGTGCATGACATCATATTTTGGAGAATGACCTAAGGGGGAGGTCGGCCAAGGCACATGGAGGGTGAGGATTTGAGCTTCAAAAGTACCCTAGATCCTAAGGTCATGATTGAAGTAGAAGGTTTGAAAGATTACCTCTTTGCCCTCACATTTCTTCTATAAATAGGCACCACCTCTTCACTTCAAAACTCACCAATTCACAAGAGCATTTCGAAATTAGAGAGAGGTTAGAGAGAAGGAGGAGCTCTGGAGAAGGAGTAGCGAAGTACTGGGTAAATTCTTCGGTCCCTAGTTTCAAGTTCTAGTTTTAGTTCGGTAGTTCTTGAAGTTCTAGGGTAGATGTTGTTTTGATCTTTAATCTTTCAATATATTGTTGATATCATGTTTTATGGTTAAATATGATATTTATTTCAAAAATATGATGGAGATAGAGATATGGAAAAATTTTGGAAGATTAGAGTCAAAGTAACGAAGCTCGCGAAATTTCATCGATTAGCAAAGCCGGGGTCAAATAGTCATGTATGACTAAAATATCTCATAGGATATTGTTTGAGTAATGAATACGTTATTATCCTTATAGGATATCTGTGATCACGTACCGATCGTCACACGTACCGTATTTCGTTAACAAAGGTACGTTCGCGCACTGTAACACTAACTCTGATGTTTATTGTATGCGTATATGTGCTATGTGTATGGTATGCTTATATGAGGTAGCTGATAGCTTTGCTGTATGTTTATGTACTGTTGATATGTTTACGCTTGCTAAGGGCCACACATCTGTCAGGGGACTTATGTGCTGTTGGATTACGTTGCTAAGGGCCACACAGCTAAGGGCCACACATCTGCCAGGGGGCTTATGTGCTATTGAGATACGTTTGCTAAGGGCCACACAGCTAAGGGCCACACATCTGCCAGGGGGCTTATGTGCTATTGGGATACGCTTGATGTACATTTAGTTGTATGCTCATATACTGTTTATGTTGTGAATATCTGTAATGTATATGTTGTGTATGTAAACATGAGGTTAACCGTTACCTGAGGTCCGGATGCGTTGGACCTCAGCTCTTAACTTAGCTTCAGGGTCAGGAGGACCGAGGATAAAGGCAAGCAGCCCGCATAGAAGACCCGGCTGAAGATTTTCTTCTATTATGTAGTTACGTTTATGATAGACGTTCGGAATAATGTACCGTTACTGTAATTAGCCAGACTTACGGCATTTTGAATATAAGTATCAATTACTCTCTTGTTCCAATGCTCTACTCTGATGTTTTAATGAAAGAAAAAAATTTATTCGACTTTCAAAAATGGGATGTTACAATTAACAAAATTTAACTCTTAGGTGCACTGTAGGTGTCATTGAGTCCTAACAAGAATTGTAATAACTTCTATTGCTAAAGGCATTGGGAATAAACTTGAGAAGTTGAACACTTATAGAAGGGAATTGGCAATAGGGCAGATTCTTCGTCCCAGAGTTCTTTCATCTTGGAGTAGTATTGTGAGACTAAGAATCCCTTGCCTCATGGAAATTTGGGAGCCTATGACCTTGTCAAAACGCTCTTGCGGATCAAGCCAAACAAGGTGAGCTTCCTAATGAAAAATTACATTGCTAGCTAAGTCCTTAGAAAGCGAATCCAGCAACCAAGAGAGAACAACGGCGTTACACCGTTCCCATTGATCATGAAGTCGACTGTCCTGTGCGTCCTTAGTATAAGTCCCATCATCAATAAAACCCAATTTCTGTTTTTTTTTTTTTTTTTTTTGAGGGTGATTCTCATTGATCGACTCCATACAGTGTAATTCTCACACCCAGTAAAAACTTGTCGTATAAGGGCCAATCCTTGTGTATCATAAAGCTGAAGGTAGAGAGGATGAACAAAAGGAAGGGAATCTCCGGTGAACTCGTCCTTTTTGCCCATCATGAATGGTTCTGGAGATTAGGAAGAGAGGAAGCAAAGGCGCGCAAATTGTGGCGAAGATGTGCAGAGGAAGCAGAGTAACGCAAATTACCTCGGATTGCCGAAGCTTTGAGCCTTCTGCTCTTATTTGTGATTTTCTGGAAATCGGGAAAATCGGCCCTGGTCAAGATGCAGTGGCTCGCAATTGTCGATACGTACTGGTTCAAGATACAATGGCTCGCGGAGATATTCAGGTGATTAGGGGAATCCGTATTTGGTCTCGTCTCGTCGCGATATGCGCTGGGTCCTTTTGGTCGAATCTTTCTGGCCGAATCGTTCCTTAATCACCTCATCTCGTCGCGTTACGCACCGAATCCTCAGCTCACGAATATGGGTTCTGGCGCGTCTCGAAGCTTTGAGCGATGAGTGAGTTTCGAGCAACGAGCGTGCGTGGTGTGAATCTGGTCAAAACAAAAGTCTTGAGGGTGTGATAGTCGTGTTAATCGAATCACCTTGTTCTTGAAATCTTGATTTGTTTCTTGATGGAGATAGTATTGTGACGGAGCTCCATTTCTCTTTGGAGATTTGCCTTCAGCAGCGTGGACGTCTTAGGCTGTTCTTTATCTCTGAGCCTCTAAAGTGACTACTTGAGGCTTGGTTCTTGATTTTAGCCTTGAAAGTCGAATCTTGAGGCATTTACTGGTGGCCTGGTGCTACGTTGCCATGTTGGGCTGAACAAAATATTCTATTATTGAATCAATTAAACAATCAATACAATTGAGGGTTCTATATTTATAGACAAATAACTATACCCATACGTGCCCAATATACAAGGCCCATTAGAAATATAAACCAAATACAAAATACACTAATCTCAACAATCATCACCTCTACCCATAAATTATTATTCAATTTTGTACGAACAAGGAAAAAAAAAATTCAATCTTACCATTAGTCACAAAGCCATATCATTTTTAAAAACATTATCAAGCACTAAATAGAACCCTCTTATTTTATTCAAATGGAGGAAGTTTTCACGACTTCCATTACTTGCTCCTTTATATCTTGGAGCATACCTTCCATGCATCACAAGTTCATTACTTTTTCAAAAATCTCAGAGGCAACCCTTACACATCATATGTCTTAAGCGAGCTTTCCTTCCACTCAATCGATTTAACAGTGGCATCTAATTTGATTTATTATGATATTGAGGAGCTCCTCTATAATTTTACTTTTAAGCAAGTTAGCTGTTCTTATAATCTTTGTAGCATGAATTTTAATTTCTTTAGGAACCGCCACACTTTTGAGGCTGATATATAACTATTTGACGTGTTATTGCCTGATACTACCTCCGGTTTTAATTATAGGATATATTTAATCGATTTTGGAGGGATTAAGGATAAGAGTTAAATTATTAATTTTACTCATTTTTAAAAATGCCCTTATATAAATTTTGCACTTCAATTACCATATTGATTTCACATAATCTCTTATTTATATCTGAACTGTGCTTTATATTATAAATAAACGACTTGTGTTTTGGCTTAAACTTCATAATTTCATATATCACCGTCCTATGACGTATTTCATAACTCATGTAGCAATTCAGAACCAACATTGCTAAAATTATTTTTTATATTGGCCAACTCGATAAATAAATAAATAAATAAATAAGTAGAATTAAGGTCTATGTGGTATAATGACTTGCAAACATTACTTACTATATAGAATATATAGGTGCATTATTAAATTATTATTGTGTTTAATTATTATTGAAAAAGTATCAATAAGGGTATTTTATGAAGAAATTGACAAAAAATAGAATGTTTTCTTATAATTAAGACCAAAACCAACTCTTAAATGTTGTCCTCTAATTAGGACCAGAGGGAGTATAATCTTTTTTATTAATAAGCATTTGACTTAAAAAAAAAAAAAACTAAATGTAAGTACATCTCTCAAATTAAGATTGTAAGGATCTAGACACTGTACCTAACCTCTACTTCTATTGGTATGGTAGGTCTTAAATTTAATATTGAATATTGATTGATTATAAATTTTAAAAAAAAAACTGAGCCCTAATTTGGAGGGCCCAATAGGAGATCCACCTCCATTAATACAAGCACAACAAAACTTAACAAAATGGCTAAACATAAGCGAACTGAACTACAAGCAAGCAATTGATCGAAAACAAAGTTTAATTTAGGTCAGGCAGGGGAAGCCAAACCATACAAACAACGATGAAAATCTCAAGACCTACAAGAGCACAACGATATTCATGGAACCCTATTCAATCTAACTAAAGGAATCAAGAGTAACATTTCAATCTATGAGAATTACTACATAAAGATCAAAGCAGAAACATATTTCGCCTTTGGAAATTGATTTGATGATGTGAGCATTTTAGTTTCTCTAATCAAGTCATGAGTTCGAAACATCACTCCTTTGTTGAACCAAAAAGAGGCACCATATTTCAGCATTTTAATCCCTAACAGGTGCATAATTTCTAAGGAAATTCTGAAGACAAAGAAAAAGACAGCCCTGCAAAAACTTGAACCGAGCAATACAGTAAAGGGAGAGACACTAACAGAATCAGATCAAGCAAATAAGTGTGGGAAGACTAATTAATGGCTAATCTTCATTGTTCTGTGGTAGAACACAGATGTCCAGCCTGATGGGCTGGTGCTTTAATATTGGATCAAAGGGCTCTTCCTGAATGCCTATGAAGAAAGCGCTCAGGAGGAGGTTGGATCACTGTACACAACCAGGCTCTTCGCCAAGGGGGTGGGTGTGTGTACAGTGTGACTGTATGTAAATAGTTCAGGGATTAGAACGTGTGTACCTTAGGGTTTGACCTCAGTATTTATAGAGTGTACCTTAGGTAGGATATTCTGGGTCTGGCGTGATCTCCAGCCCAAGGATCCTAACTGCTCAACCATATCTGGAGATATTCCTAGATTATTGGGGGAGTTAGGATCCTCCTTGCTAATAGATAGAATCGGTTATGCCTTATCTATTGTTGTTGGGCTTCACCGCTATTGGGCCTAATACAGGTCCGTAACAGTTGCCCCCCAGCCTGGTAGTTCAAGTCCTTGTGCTTCCGGGGTGTATTATGTTCTCGGATGGGTCATCCGAGGTATAATAAGGAGTCCTTGGCACCCTGGCAACTATACCGTGGCCCACCGGGTTAGGTTTCTTGGGCCTCAGCTTCGGCCCCCCATCTTCCCGGGGTGCAAGGCAGTGTCGCGGGACTCAAGGTGTCGGGGTAGTAACTCGGCACCGAGGATCCGGGTGGCCGCCGTGGGCCCCGCGTGATTCCTGGGGAGTAACCCTTCTGGATTTGCCATCATTGCCTCCTGACACCTAGCTCTCATAGATTGGGACGGATTTCAACCGTCATGCCTAGCCGTCTTCGGTTTTCGTGCGCATTTATTGCACCGTAGCATGTCGTACGTCACCCCAGCCTTTTAGGGCGAATAGTCCTTGTGCCTCGACGGTTGAGTGGTATTTGAACTTCCCTCCACTTTCTTTTATGTTATACGCGGTTGGCACTCTACATTTCCAAAAACTTTTGTTCTCCCACACCACAACTCTCTCTGCGAAGTTTGCTCTCTGCATTTCCAAAGAATTCTTTGTGTGTTTCTGAAGAACTCGCCTTCATACGCCCAGAAAACTCTTTGTATCTTCTCGCTCTCCCCTTTGCATTCTTCCAATCTTCGCATCTACAGGTATATTTCATAATTGTCTACCTTTAATCACTTTTACGTTAACGCTGTGTGTACTTCTGCAATATTAGTTCCTTGCTTCTTCTTCCTTCTTCCTTAGCGTTTGGGGATTTCTGGGTTTTTTGGGTTTCTGGGGAGAGTCGGGAGTTGGTGTTTCTGGGGTCACTGGGTGAGTTTGCAAATAGCTCTCTCGCACCCATAGGTCCTTGCTTGGGGGAGCGTTTCGTTTCTTAGTTTTATTCCTTCGCCCCCCTTTTCTTATCAATCCTTTTATGATCAGATAGGGTTGAGCCTCCAGCCTTGATGGATAAGGGTAAACGTCCATCCTCTTCAAGTCAGCCTTTAGACTCAAATGAGGAGGAAGCCCTGCGAGAGCGTTTTCCTCGTCTTAGCTTTTGGCTGTTAGGAACTCCTCTATCCGAGGAGGAGAAACTAGCCTCCGTTCTCTGGGGTGGGTCCGGTGGTAGGAGTGCCGGAGGATCTCAGCCATCCGTTCCTAGGTCCAGCCAGCCGGAGTCCGACCTCGTTAGGCCTGGTCCTAAGAATCGGAGCGGGGCCGACATCATTTCGGCTGAGCCCATCAGTTTTTATGAGGCGCCTCACCACACAGGGTCGGAATCCCTTCCAGATGGGTATCTCGGTCCCTGCTGGGAGTGCATCGCCCTGAGCTCCACCTATATTGCGACTGGGCACGAATCCATGGCCAACAGTGTGTTAGGTTCCTATCGTCATGGGCATGGCTCATCGTCTGAGCC
This sequence comes from Acacia pycnantha, assembly GCA_025563575.1. Lineage (NCBI taxonomy): Eukaryota > Viridiplantae > Streptophyta > Magnoliopsida > Fabales > Fabaceae > Acacia > Acacia pycnantha. The sequence continues at coordinate 129,527 of JAMWYP010000556.1, read as the reverse complement.
TGCCCCAGCTACTGGGGGTCCACGTTTGCCGGATACCACCAGTCTCCCTTCTTCACGCAGTAGCTTATCTCAGTCAGGTATCCCTCTCAGTCAGGCTAGCCGAGATTCACTGTCGAGGCCGGCGGCCAGCAAGTGTACATGTACCTTTTCATTTAACCCGCGCACTTGTAAAGTCGCGTCCCTGAATCGATCCAGATAACTTTGAAGCGTCTCCCCATGCCGCTGCTTAATTTTGTCCAAAGTGTATTGGGACTTCGGTTGTTGTTTGCTGGTCGTAAAATGCAACTCGAATGCCTCCGCCAACTGGTCGAAACTGTGTATCGACCTTACGGGCAAGGTATGGAGCCATTTTAAGGCCGCTCCTTTTGAGGGTTGCGAAGAAATATTCGGGTGATGACGGGATCTCTGAGTCTTCTTACACACATAACGACCTCGAAGTCTTCAACGTGGGTAGTCGGGTCTGGGTTCCATCGTATTTAGTGAGGTCGGCCAGGTCGAAATCGTCCGGGTAAGGCGCATTGAAAACATCATCTGAGAAAGGGCTGGTATTGTCCTCCCCAACGTACCTTCTTCGTGGAATCCCTATTGGTGGACGCTGTGGAGGTCTGCCTCCTCGGTTCTCAGCCTCTCCGTCCAATTTCCGGCCAGGGTACCCCTGGCTATTGCCTCAGCCATTTTCCAATCTGGTCTTCCCCTGCCGGTTGTATGAAGTTTCTCCATCTCGGACCCTTTCCTGGTTCCTGTCGTCCCGGCCCCTTTTGGAGGACGCGGATTCCCTTAACGCGACTCCTTGTGACGGACTCCTTTGTCGTGGACTCCCTCGACGCGGAATCCCTCCGCCTTAGTCGTTCCTCGAGTCGCTGCATATGTAGGGAGGTTCGGTATTCCGAGGTCTCCATGCGTCTCAGCAGTGAGCTTAGAGTGACCTGGAGATGTCAGATCTTTGGGTGTTTGATTGGGAAAGCTTCCGGGATTACGTCCGGGTGTCCTTGATGGACGTCAGTTCGTTTAGGGTTTCGAGCTGTCGAGGACTTTGTATCTGACTGGTCATCGGCTAGGTACCATTATTAGGGGCAGAGTTGATTGGTTCTTCGTGCCGTGGCGGTGAGGGCTGGTCTTCCCCTGCTTGTCCATTATCGTGGACGGGGTTGATCGTTTCCTCTGCACGTTGTTGCTGTTGCGACGGCTGATTAGGCGGAGGTCCTGTCTCCATCTGCCTTTGTCTTGTAATTCTTGTATTAACCATCATTGGCCACGGGGATCAAAATTTACGGTCCCCACGGTCAGCACCACTGTTCTGTGGTAGAACACAGATGTACAGCCTGATGGGCTGGTGCTTTGATATTGGATCAAAGGGCTCTTCCTGAATGCCTATGAAGAAAGCGCTCAGGAGGAGGTTGGATCACTGTACACAACCAGGCTCTTCGCCAAGGGGGTGGGGTGTGTGCACAGTGTGACTGTATGTAAATAGTTCAGGGATTAGAACGTGTGTACCTTAGGGTTTGACCTCAGTATTTATAGAGTGTACCTTAGGTAGGATATTCTGGGCCTGGCGTGATCTCCGGCCCAAGGATCCTAACTGCTCAACCATATCTGGAGATATTCCTAGATTATTGGGGGATTTTGGATCCTCCTTGCTAATAGATAGAATCGGTTATGCCTTATCTATTGTTGTTGGGCGCGCTTCACCGCTATTGGGCCTAATACAGGTCCGTAACACTCATCTTGGTACTTTCTTTCTCCATTCTGTTCTTCCTCTATTTATTTCAAGGCCATTGCTGGACAATCTTAGAAGATGTAGAAACAGCTTGCAGTCTTGCCGATCATCCCTAGCTATGGCGGATCCATTTGTACCTCGGAGCTCTGAAACCGCCTCACCACCCTCTGGTAGTTTCGAGCTTGGGAGTGAATCAACATCATTTTATTGGCACTCTCGTCTATAATCCAAAGTAATACTTTGCAGCTCATGGCCATCAATTACTTCTTGAGGCATGCTCTGAAAAGTAAAACACTCTGTCAACACAACAAAAGTGTCGCAACTTGCAACAAAGAGACATTTATAATATGCTACTTGCAGTTAAAGTGTTTCAGTTGCCATATTTTGATCCTCCTTCTCTCATCTAATAACTTTTTTTTTTCCAAATTTTATACGAAATATAAAATATAAGCACATAACATAAGCAATAGTACTCTCACGAGTGGTTCTATAAATTAGAGTGAGGGTTGAGTCCTTAATAAGCCAATTGTTCTCTCCCTGCAGAAGGGAGAAACACAAAAAAAGAAGACATAATGGCCAAAACCTTCTTTACCGTTCTGGTTTTAACCCTCTTTGCTATCTCATTTCTCAATCGCATTCATTAAGCTTCAAGCCGCCGTGTTCTCTTACAGCAATATGGTTACGGTCAAGGCCGCAGGGGTTATTCTGTTGGCAGTGACAAAGGAGGAGGCGGCGGCGACTCATGTTATGACTGCGACATATGTGACCATGGTGGTTCTGGTAGTAAAGGACCTTTTTGTCCTCCTGTTCCTTGGTTTAACCATGGCCATGGTGGTGGCTCCGAGGTGACAAAACGTCCACCCAAGCACGTGCCCCAAACCCTACTCCATGATCCATCAAACTCATGCATGTGATTATGTATAACATGCATATTACTGCTTCATGCATGTTTGTGTTCAAGTTCTAATATATTACCTCTCTCTCTCTCTCTCTCTCTCTATATATATATATATATATATATGAAAGACTACATAAGGCAATTTGAGCTAATAATCTCGTGTTGTTTTCTGTCTTCTACGTTTAATTCGTAATTTTCATATCATCAGTTCAATCCAATGGTGATATGATGATGATGAGGTGCATGTTGATATATGGTCCGTTGGATTAATCTAACGGCTTTGATTGCTTTAATTCTGTCAATTTGGAATTGATCTGATGGCTGAGAAAACGAATGTGGCGAGACAAAAGAGGCAACACGATAAGCTAAGAGATGATTTGAATTGTGTTGTATGGCTTCATAGACTATGTTATGCCCTAGTCTCTAACTTCTTGGGCATGCCAAGTTGTATAATATTATCTGCTATGTATGTGTGTATGTGGCCATATACTATATGTGCCTTCTCATTTTGACTTTTTTATCCTAAAAGTTCACTCACTTTGTGTGTTATATATCCTTATATGTCTTATACTTCTGCAACAAAGTCTTACATTTATTACATGAATTGTGCTCCCAAGTCCTAGCTAACTGCCAAAATTTTTAAATAAATTGAAGTGATATTACTATGTACACGGTAATTAATGGGAAAAATATATAGGAAGATACTAATATAACAACAAATCACTATAAAAAAATTGGTTTTAATTAGGTTTTATGTTAAGATCAAAGGAATAATATTAAAAATTGGTTTTAATTAGGTTTTTTGTTAAGATCAAAGGAATAATATTCATGGTTATCGTTACTCGTGGAAGAAGACAATATAATCAAATACACACATGATGCAATCAATTTACTATAGGATTACCATATACTCATTAGGGGGTGTTCATTAAACTTGAATGCCCGTAATGCCCACCCAAGCCCGGTAAAAAAAAAAAAAAAAAGCTTAGCCCGTCCCTACAAAATCAGCCCATAAAACATTTGGACCTTTTTGGACTAGGCTGGGCACTCGGCAATGTTTGTTACCCTGCATATATAATTATATTTAACACACACATATATTATTGATAAAATTTAACAAGCATTTACTTACCATTCAATTTAGAATATAAGGAATAAGGATATTTTCTATCTACTTAGAAAATATGCATATTTTTCATAAACATATTTAATTAAGAAATTGGTAAATTGAATTCTTGAGCAATAAATTATTATTAAATAATAAGAAAATAATATCTATTGAATTAATTTGTTTCATTAGTCCATGAATTGAATATAAATAATAAAATCTAAAAATGACTATTGTATAGAATATGTTTTTGAAATATCAAACTATATATATTTTTCTTTTTTTGATGCTTCTTTATTTTTCAATTTTAGGATAAATTTCAGGTATGGAAGCTTGCCCTACTAGCCTCGCTTAGGTAAGCCTGAAATTACTTGGGCTTTAACCGGGCAAGACCGGACATCAGGTTGCAAAATGCCGCCCATTCATTTTTTGGGTTAGGCATCAGGTAAGGGTCATGCCCTGCCCATGGAGACCCCTAATTTACTCATGATGATTTGAAATACACACGCACACACATACATGTGAGAGAGAGAGAGAAAGATGGAACCAAATGTGCCCTAACTAAGATTAAACAAAAAATAAATCTAACGGCAAGTTTGTTCAGTTTCATGCATTAGGACTATCTATATGATAATGATGCTGATCTTGGCAAACCTATACAGTTTGGTAACTCTCAGTGAATACCAAGATTTTATGCTGACGTGGAGTTGATTCTCTTCTCAGCTGTTAGAGCGATGTGCTCGAAAGATTGGGTGTCAAAGCCCCCATCTCTCTTTACTTCTTTCCTAGTGTTCCTTGTTGAATTGGCTAGGAAGTTTTTGTTTCTGTTTCCTTGGTTGTACTGTATGTGGTTTTGCTCCTGAGTTTTTCTGAGAGATTTTGTTTCAGTTTCTTGCTTCTTTGGTTGGTTCTTGTGGTTAGGTTGCTTTGTCTGAACTTAATTGAATACTATTTCATCGATATAAATTGTTAGTTTAACGCCAAAAAAAAAGGTGTTTAATAAGTTAACATAGTAAAACAATTCTTACTGTAATCCTGATTCCATCATTGCACAACAAAAATAAGGTACTCGATCATTTGGTTCTATTTATAGGACACTTCTAACATTTTTCACATAGACCAAGTAAGATCTTAAACCTCATTAATTTGGCCATAAAATTCAACAATTTTTTAATTCTAGCTACCCTTACTTAATATATATAATACTAAATGAAGGTAAAGTCAACACAGTCTGTTTGGGTTAGCGGTGGGAGCTTTGACTTAAAAGCTATTTAACTTTTGTAAAAGTCCGGTAAGAAAAAAGTCAGGTTGTAAATATGATTTGGGTTTGGATTGCCTGTTTGGCTTTTACAGAAGTGGTTTTTTTTTCTAAACTAATGAGTGTTTGGATTATTATTTGAAAAGTGATCGGTTGAGATGAAAAATGACTAAAAATGACATGAATCATATTGAATACAACATATACATATATATTAGTTGTATATATTGAGATAAATGAAGATAAAAATTTTAATTCTAATTTGAAAAAAAAAATCTAAATGATTATTAAAAAAAACAATAAAGTCCTTAATTAAATATATTTAATGGATAAAATTGTTTATAAAATAAAATGCATACAAATAATACATTGTTAATTTCTCCTATTACTATGTATGGTTTAGAATTTTAATTATTATTTTTTTCATTCTCCCTAAAATATTTATGGCTCAGGAAATAAATTAAAGCGAAAGTCTTGTCAAAAACTCAATTAATTAGGGAACCTAAATAGTATAGTAGAACCTTTCTTATGTATGGATTTATATACACTTCATGAATAAATATTTAGACATTTAGATTCTCTATTTTTTTTTTGCCTTAATAGAGGTAAAAATATTATTTCACATTTAATTTTAATTTTAAAATAAAATATAAATTTCATTAATTCCATGATTCCTTATTCCTTGATGGTTTGCCCAAAAAAAATATTCTGTAATAATCATTTCATTTCATTAGACTTCCTCAATTCTTTAAACCAAACAGGAATAAAGTTATATTCCCTCTTGGTTCAAAATATAAGAAACAAACTTATGAGGGGGTTGTGGTTTTTATACAAGATACGCTTTGTTTTTGTCTAATCATTTTTTTTAAATTTTTTAATTTTACCCCTAATTAATTATATACCTCTTATATATCTTTTCCACTGATCATTGTCTCTCACTCACCCTCTCCATAAATAGGGATTTTTAGGAAAATAAGTTATATTTTATTTTTAACATATTTATTTATTGTCTTCAACTAATTTTATCTAACTTCCCGAACTGTGTAATTTAATTATTTAGTGCTTATATTTTGAACAGGAGGTCGTAATCAAAATACAAAGCTTCAGTTATTTACCACGTCAATTCACTCAATTTGAGAATTCAACGCAGCGCATTCTGCAGATACAATTGCATTATCACAACTGGTCATTTGTGAGGTCGAGTTAAATTCGATTAATGCACAAAAAATTGCAAAAAAAAAAAAAAAAAGAATTTTGCTTACCAAAGACAGTACGATGGCAAGCTAATTTGGTTGTGAATTCTAAAAAAGGAAGGCATCGCATTAAATGATAGTACTTGTTCACTCAGTTAACAACCTTTTCAATCCCCACAATTATTTGATCAGAGACTCAGTACTACTGCAACAAAGTCTTATATTTATTACTCCTTTTTGTCCTAATTATAAGAAGAGTTGATTTTGATCCTAATTATAAGACAACATTCTAATAATTGTCAATTTTTTCCTAAAATACCCCTATTTTATTCTCTCAAGTGTGTTTGATTTTTTGTGAGTATATGTATTTTGACGCATATACTCTTCCAGTCAATGAAACTTTTAGATATATGTGTTTGTGTCTATGTATGTATGTATGTATGTATGTATGTATGTACTATGTGTGTGTCTACACATATATTTTGTGTGTGTGCGCGCGCGCACATATATGTGTGTGTCTACATATATGTATGTATGTATATATGTGTGTGTCTACACACATATTTTGTGTGTTTGTGTGTGTCTACACATATATATTTTATGTGTGTGTGCGCACACAAATATATATAGTCACACACACACATTGTGTGTGTGTGTGTGTCTGTATATATACACCTAATATATATATGCATATATAGTAAGACCATTATTTTAATTAGATAGCATGTAGAAAAAAAATTACGTTGGAGAGGCATGTGGTAGGAGCTATTGATTTACTTTCACTTAGGTCTTTTTAAATTTATATAAGGACATTTTAGGAAAATGAGTAAAATCAACTAATTTAACTTCTTTCCTTAATCTTCCCAAAATCGGTTAAATATGTCCTATAATTAGGACCGGAGGGAGTACAAGAATTGTGCTCCTAACTGCCAGAAAAATAAAAATAAGTTGAAGTGATATTAATATGTATAAGGAAATTAAGGGGAAAATAACAAGATACTAATATATACTATTTCACTGCAAAATCATCAAATCTTGTCGCCAATCTACTGTTTTTTTTTAATATTAATTCTAAGTAATCTCATTTAGTTTCTCAGATGGATCCTCTTATGTGGCTAAGCAACAATCATTACAGAAAAAAAAAAAAGTCAATTCGCAACGGTTAGTTTATAGCGGTTAAAAGAAATGTACTACTAAAAATACGAGGATTTGTAGTGGCTTATTCTGAATCGGCTATAAATTTACAACGGTATGACTTGCACCAAGTGGCGCACTGGTTAGTGAACAACATTTGTAGTGGTTTTCAATATGGAACCAAGTTGGCACCAAATTTGTAGCTGTTTAGTTATACAAACTGGCGCCAATTTGGCATGAAGCTTGCACCACATTTGTGGTAGTTGATATGATAAGAACCGCTATAGAATGCAGAGGGACACACACAGACATATGTGTGTGTGTAGTTGTTTTGATGTATAACTGCTATAGAATGCAGAGGGTTTGCACATTTGTAGCGGTTATATAAAACCGCTAAAAAATTTCATGATGCAAGAGATAGGATTTCTTGATTTGTCATCTGTAATGAATAAAAAGTTTGAAAGTATACACCTTGGCAAGTTTTAAGAAACACATAAGGTTGAGGCATGTTGTAATAATACAATTACGAGATTAATGATGGTGTATAGATAAATTAATTATTTTTAGCATTAAGCAAACTCTATAATGCATTACTGATGCACATAATTATACCCATGTTATATTATATATACACATAATACAATACATGTCTTGGACTACTACTCATGAAAATTAAAATCTTGTTGACTAAGTCAACCCCAGCTCATCTCATTCCCTATAAATTAATGATGTCTTGGATGGCTATAACTACTGTTTCAAAACTATCCAAATTTAGAACTAGTCTTTTTCACAACGAAAATTATTGGTATGTAATTTGAATATTCCTACTGTCCTACTCCTTTCCATTTCCCATATCTTCCAACTAACATCTTTTATGGTTCCTGGAAGCTGAAGCAACATGGTGGACTTGCCTAGGAAGCATGACATGTGGTGTGGATAATACAACTAATTGCTAGTCCTTTTATTTATTCTAACTCCTAACTCGGGGTCATGCATCTTGGATAACTATTTGCACTGGTTTGGTTCTTCTCTTTCTCTCTCTCATTTTTTTTTATTAAAAAAAATATTATATCCATCCTTATATAAAAATAATGGAGGGTTCAAATTTAATATTTTATAAACATAAATGAATTTAAATTTTTAAAACCTGATTTACACAATTTATAATTGAAATATGGAGACAACAATAAAAAATCATTTATAAAATATTAAATCTAAGCCATCCGTTTTTTGATTTAAAGGTGGAGATGAGATACTAAGAAGAAAAGGAGAAAGATGAAGAGAAGAGTATATGTTCACATATTTGCACTCATTTAGTTTTAAAGAAAAATAGTTTTTCTTTACAAAAATAAAAATTGTTTCTTTGAAAAAAATGTTTAACTTTCAATGAAAATTGGGATTTGTAAGTTTGTATGGATCACAGTACAAGCAATATGGGATTGCGTTTAAAAGAAGTGGTGGAAAACATTCATAAGAAGATTCAATTAGGATCATGTTCTTTGTTTTGGAAGACCTAGCAAGTTTTGACTGGCATAATTATGAAAATTTTAAAATCAGTGTACACAATTCTACTATGAATGTTTTATCGTATGCTTCATCACATAAACCTGCAGGTATATCCTTTCTTCATCCATATAATTCGTACATCTTTAGATCATAAAAATTGAATTGAGATCTCAAGTTGAATCCAAATTAATTAGCCATGCTCTTATGCAGCCCCATGGATTTAGACAATTTCTTGGGAGAGAGGAATGTCTCCATTCATATCTCTCTTCACTTCCGATCCATCCAAATTAGTTTCATCATTTAATGCAACTTCTGCACGTCTTAGTTTCCTATTCCTTTCCTTTCCCCATATCCTCCAACTAACATATTTTATGGTTCTGGAAGCTGAAGCAACATGGTGGGCTTTGTTAGAATAAATACAGAAATAATTCCAAAATACATAATATATAAACTCTAGAATTAAGAGTAACATCTGAAAACTTTATCAGTAGTACCTCTAATCATAGTAACTTTGCAAGCTATATCTCACAACCTGAGAACTGAAAAAGAGAAAAGGAGATTAGAAGAAAATATCTCATGATTCTTCTATCGAGAACGTGAGGCACAACGACGGCCTGGGAATAGCCGTCACCTGTCAAGGAACTCTTAAGGGGCAAGTAAGTGTATTTTAACGTGACAATCCTATTGATAACCTCTCATCAAGGATTGTAACAGCTTACTAGCAAGGTATAACTTAAAACCTAATATCTATCCAAATCATGTTCCGGCCACAATAAGGAGATATTTTATTAAAAAATAATGATAAACTACAAAAACAAACTGTCAATTCGTAGCGGTTAAAATAAACTGCTACAAATATGAGAATTTATAGCGGTTTAAACTAAAACCATTACAAATTTGCAATGGTATACTCACACCAAATGGCGCATTGCTTTATGAATGACATTTGTAGCTGTTATAACAAAACAACCGTTACAAAATATGGCATCAAATTTGTAACGGTTTATTTACACAAACCGCCACAAATATGTGGTGCTAGCTTGGTGCCTTATGGCACGCCTTTGGTGGCAATTTATTTGTAGCAATTTATATGAAACATACCACTATAGAATACAAAGAGTCTACACATTTGTATAGGTTATACATAAAAACTTCTAGAGAATACTAAGAGTCTGACCTTTCGTAGCTGTTATATAAAACCGCTATAAAGTTTCATGATACATGAGGTAGGGTTTCTTCATTTTAGTGGTTGAGGTAGTGATTTTTGTAAAACCGCTACAAATATGAACATTTTGTAGCATTTTTTTAACAAATTTATAAAACCACTACAAAGGTCAAGTCTTTAAATGTGCCGTTACTCCTCACTTTACTAGTTTTTGCAAATTCGTTTCTCATGTGCCCTTTGGAAGATTTTGTTACATCTGTGAGATTTTGCTCAAGCATTTACGAAGTTAGTCACTTCAGGTTGGTAAAGTTAACAATTTTATATCATTTTCCCCATATTATAATTTTGTTATAAACATTGATAATTTTTTTAATTATTTTATAATAACTGCAGTTATTATGGCTTTCGAAAGAGATAAGGACAAGGGGAAGGAGGTTGAGCGTCTCATACCTATTTTGAGGGGAAGCAGTAGTAGAAGGGTCTTTGGTAGGGCAGTTGAGGGTAGCACAGAGGTAGAAATTGTTAGAACTGGCTAACACCCAAGATGGGAGATGAATTTGGTGTAAGATAAAAACTTGGGAATTTTGAAAATCTTTTCGCATCTTATATGTATGAAAGTAATGAATTATAAATTCATAGTTAGTTATTCAAAACGTATATGCTGGAAAAACAAGAGATAAGGGAAGAGAATATGTATCTTGTGATTTATAATGGTTTGGTCCAATCCTTGATGACCTATGTTCAGTCCTTAAGCTCCACTTGAGATTTTCAATCCACTATCTTCTTGTTTAATCTGGGCACAAGAGAAGCTTATACAATCCCACAAGTTTAGCCTAGCACTTGTAAATTCATTTACAAATCTCTCACCAAGATACTCCCCCTTACATAGTGTAAGGATACAACCTTTATGATGAAGGATTACAATCAATCTTCTCTCTCAGAAATGAATAAGATGAACAGTACATTATAAATAATCTTACTCTCTATGGTAATTTTTATGATCACTGAGAAAATAGAGAGCAAATGAGATAAACATCAGAGTGTTGGCATTTTGGCAGTGAAGGTGCAAGCCCATATATTCGACTTTGAATGCTTTGCCTTTTATAGTCAATGAATATCATCTTACCGTTGAGCACATTCATCCCGTTGTGTACCTTGGAATATGACTGTTGGAAGTAGCCGCTAAAGTGTATGTGCTTTCCCTCTGTTTTGTTTGCCATTTAACAAAGTTAAATGACTGTTGTGAGTATTCAAGCTTTTCGTTAGAGATAGATTGGAGTTGTTGGAAGAATTCGAGATTTGTTCGTTTTTGCTTCACTGCAACGTATCTCCACACGACATCCCTGTGGTATGCTCTGGGATTGCTTAAGGTTGGGTTGCTTTCATCTTCACCGCAATAGGCGCTACAGACGATATTCATTTGACCTGCTTTGAGATCGCTTTCGTGTGCTATTTTTGCTGTCATCGTATTTAACGCTCTGACACTATTTTCCTTTTGAGCTTTTGTAACACCCCTAATTCTTTATAATTTATTATGTCCATTATTATGTAGTATTTAAGAATATCATCAGAGTGACGGAGCAATAGAGAATATGGTATGTTTTGAGTAGATAAGTAACTGATATTACGCGCCTACAATTTAAAACTAACTGCGGTTTATTTGGTCAGGGACAATATTGGTACAGTTATCCAAGTATTCAAATACTAAATATCTAATATTATAAATACAATCCAACAAAATTATTCAAATGCCTTCCGTGTCTCCACACGATCCTACACATGCTGCTTAACTCTGGCTCCAAATCTGGACCCTCCTGATCCTGAAGCTATAATTAAGTCTAAGATTCAATCAAATTGAATCTCAAGTAACAGTTAACCTCATATACAAGTATAAACAATATATGACAGATATTCACAACAACATTCAGTAGCCACAATACATAGCACACAACACATGTAATTTTAATGGTGTATGCACTCACCAGTGCTATGTGTCTCAGACACATATCCTCAGTGCTAGGAAAACAATCATGCAACATTATCACAACCATAATCCACATCTAGCTGAATGTAAACAAACACATGACCTAAGACTCAGTCTTAGTCACGGTGTATGATCTAATACCCAGTCTTGTCCATGACTCCATGAATTAAACAATCATATATAGGCATACAAGACACAAAAGATTAAAGTTACAGTACGTGTCCGTACCTTGGTTTGCGTAGTTAGCGGTACGGTACACTTTTCTTCTGGTATCAATCTCGGACTTCTCAGATGTCTTATAAAGTTATCACCAGATTATTTCTTTTCCATATTTTATATGATATTATAATAAATATCATATGACTTAGAATAATATCCTAAAGGGTTATTTTCACCTCTTTTTACCTTTTTACCTTTAGTGGATAAGTTATCCAATTTTTAAACTCACTTTTCCTTACAATTCGAATTTCAGCATTTCTGCCTCGATTTTTCAGTAACTTTGAAAACTCATAACTAATTGTACAAAAATCAAAATGATGTTCTTCCAAAGCCTAAATAACCCTTGACTTGTCTATTTTTATGGAAAAATATTTCTAGAAACTAAGAATATCTAAGTCATTCCCAGTTTTAGTTTCTTTCACCATTGTTCCAGTTGTAAGTCCAAAAACATGGATTAGTTTGAAAAATTCTTAAATGATTTCCCCTACCATCAGCCGAATTGGATCCTTAATTAACCATCCAAAACACTTCTTCTTTCCTCACAAAGTCAGTCAAACACACAAGAGAGGGACCAAGAGGAGCCAACCGAAACCACAAGAGAAAGAGGAAGAAAGGAAGATCAAGAATCAAGAGGTAAGTTCTTGTGTATGGGTTCCTATCTCTTCTAACCTCCTTTTAGCCCCTTGAAAGCTCTTGTTTATGGTGTTTAGATGTGTTGGGTGAAAACCCTATGAGATCCCAAAAGAGAGAAAAATTCCAAGAACACAAGATCAACTCAAGGTAAGAGGTATTCTTAGCTTCTTGTTGTGTATTTGGTGCTTGTTGTTGGCTTGTGGTGGTTTCTTCTTTTGTGTGATTTTGGAAACCCAAGAAGATGACAAGGAGAGGTGTTGTTTATAAATGGTTAAAACATGGATTAAGGGTCTAAACAACAAGTTAGAAATGATTATAGACTAGATTATGATGTTTAAGTTGGAAATCAAAATTGTTGTCTCGCCTTGCTATATTTTGGCCAGAACAGGGTAACCATAAGGAGTGTGATTATGGCCATTTTGATGCTTCCAATATTTTTTAAATGAAAAATTGTGGAGGATAAAGGTTAACATGTGAATTTGGAAGCTTTGGAAGAAAATTATACAAAGCCCTAAATATTGCCAATTGTGTTCCCCTATGAAACAGTTAGATTATATCGTGTTTATTTTTTGGGTAAATGGTGTCCAATGACCATGAAATTTTTTATAATTAAATTAGACATAATGAGATTTAATTTGATAGGTCATATTCCTAATTTGGATCGGTATACATGGAGATATGAGTTTTTTAAAACTGACCTATGATTACGGGACACAATTCGGACAATATGTAAATATTGTTGATTCTGGATTTCTGTGTGTGTATATGACTGCTGGTAATATTTTTCCTTGAAAATTGACTCAATAATGTTTGCATAGGCTTTGGAACCACCCCATTTGGACATTTAGACCATTAGATTTTTTTGATACTCCGAGTGGGGGAGCGGGCTCGAGCCAGGACAAGGGGAGGCCAGCTCCTAGAGCTAGCACAAGTACCAAGTGCGCTACTAAGCGCTAGGCGACCATTAGATATTTGTTTTCAAAGATTGAATATAAAATCTGGTAGAATTGGGTGAAGGGACGAAAATAGAAAGTTAAGGCCCAAAGTGAGTAGCTAGATCTTCAAGGGTTAATAGAAACTCTTGAAAAATTAATGTAGGCCTTTTATCCTTATGTTAAGAGTAGTATGATGATAAACCCTATTGTTTTGGAATAAATAGTAATTTGTTGTCTGCAATTGTATTAATATAGGATTCTACGTTTGCCTGATACAATCAAAGGATTTGGAGTCAGATTGGAAATTTGTTAAGCAATCAGGAAGTAAATCTAATTCTCGCACATTTTGTATGACTATGTATGTATATTTGAACCTTTTCTATGAGAGTCCTGTCCCATGTGAGGCCATCACCACTCGTGGCTTGATTGAGCGGAAGGGTGACCATGGAGTACTTCCACAGTAGTTGGGTCTAGGGCCTATTTGATCGGTAGTTCTTAGGTGGTGAACCTAGTTGTATTTAGACAACCTGGGAGGTTCCCAATTGATTATTCCTAGCGCTATGATTATATGATCTATGTTTGTTGATATTGTTGCATGTGATCGTAATATGGCTTTGAATCTTTGTTATGCTATTGCTGATGACTATTAATTTCTGTTGTGGTTAACTGTCACATACTACCTATACTTTGTTTGTGAGATTAATTATTACTCTAAGATTCATTCGAATCTCAGAAATTCCCAAAGGTTCAGGACATGGTCAGGGCAGCGGACAAAGCTTTAAGGGAAAGACAACAGATACATATAGTTGATGGCTGCAGTGATATTAAATAGGATTGTAGATTTGTAGTCTAGTTATGTCATTGCTATTTTGGATGATAGAATTATGACATTAAGGTGTTTTTGGATTATCGTATTAAGTACCCAGTGGGATACTTATGTTTGTAACCAAGATCAATTTTATTTATCAATATGCTATGCTATACCTGTTTTGGGCACTATATTTCGTTGTATTTCTCTAATGAATGTCGTAATATTAAGGGATATGACAATTCTCACCTACCAAGAAATGCATTAAATAAATAAAATTTTCTACATTTGCCTTGTTAACTTTTTGTCTCTATCTACTTTACAAATGATTTTCACATATCTCTCTTATTTTTCTCTCTTTCCATTAGAAATTAAATGGGGCAAAATTGACAAAACATCATTAATTACCTTACAAGTGATTACACATATTTTGAACCAAACTTTTTTTTTCCTACAAGTGACTTATATTTAGGCACAGAGTGGTACTCCCTCTTGTCCAAATTATAAGACCATTCTAACTAATTCTAATCATTGGTCCAAATAAAAATATTTAAAAGCATTACATTTGTTATAAAATTCAAGTGATTTCCCATCTTATCTTTATTAATCACACTAAACTTGAACATCATATTAATTCTACCTCTTTCACTATCCTTATTAAAATATGGGTATATTTAGAAAAAATATTTAATGGTCATCGAAACTATCAAAACATCTTATAAAAAGGATAAAACTTTCCTCTTTAAAAAAACTTCTTATAAAATATTTAATCCAGAGGGATGCAAATTGAAAGTGTTACATTCACAAAATGCGCATGAAAGCCAACAAGAAGGCCGAGTCAATGTAATATATATATATATATATATATATGGGTTTATCGTTTGTCATGTCACTTGACATAAGGTTATGTCAAGTCATCCCAAAACTACGTCGTTTTGGGAGTTAGGGGAATTAATGAAGGGTATTTTAGTACTTTTGTTTTTGTATTTATTACATGAATTTTACCAAAACACCTTTCATTAATTCCCTAACTCTCAAAACGACGTAGTTTTGGGGTGACTTGACATAACCTTATGTCAAGTGACATGACAAACGATAAACCCTATATATATATATATATATATATATATGATGAAGATTTTTCGTAAGTTACATTTCTGCAGTCAATGTAAAAACACTGACTCAGTAAATTATGTCTAATTTTCCCACTCAATCTTAAAATTTAATTAACTTTTTTTATCCTAATTAATTATATGCCTATTTTTTCCCACTCATTCAAAGAAGGCCATTGAGTGCAATTGTGAGAAGAGTTGATCAACTGGTATGAAATCTTGTAAAAGAGGTCGATGAAGACCTCTACAAATACTTAATGGGGTTATAAAGCGGGATCTTTGGTTAATAACCTATCTAAGGATCTGGTTTTCGATAGAGTACTACAATGACGTCGTGCAATCAATGTAGGCAATATCATATAATGGGATAAAGCTTTATTGTTGTTGTTGTATTCTTTCACACCCTCTCCAAAAATAAGAGTGTATTTAGAAAAAAAAAAATTACATTTCTTGTACATTTATTTCTTTAAACTAATTTTAATTAACCTTTTGATCCGTAACACACATATAGGATTGAAGGGAGTATATATAGTAATATGTAACTATCTTTTAGTTTTTAAAATTAATTTCTTTCAAGGGAAAAGTAATTATTTATATTAATTTTATGCATATAATTATATAAAATTTTGGTTGTTTTGTTAAAATTTGAAATATTTTTATTTCAACTTATATTTATACTCTGGTTTGTATAATTGGATGTCTTATATGCTCAAATTTAATAAGAGCAGTGAGATAGAGTAGAAATTAGTAACATTGAAGTTTAGCGTGGTTAATAAGGATATTAGTGAAAATAACTTAAATTTTATGATAATTTAATATTTTAAACTGCTTTTATGATGTGTGTGAATTAGTTAGAAACATATTAGGTGATAGGAGGGAGGGAGTGTATTTAATATCTCCAAATTATTGTGGGTGTCCATGTTTTATTGGTTGATGAGGACTGAAACCTATCTCATTTAATGCTCTTTTGAATTTAATTTTGTCAATTTAATTCGACGAGTCACTTATTGTACTGGTGGGAGGCCAACGGCCAACCTTCATTTTCTCAATTTCAAAGGAAGGATTAAGGTTGTCAATCTTAAACTCGTGACAGTAAACTCATATTGTGAACTCGAATCATAAATTCGTAAGAGTTTACTTTTATCATAAAATAGGTATTAACAGTGTATAATTAAAATATAAAAATTTCAAAAATTTGATTTAAATATATTTTAAATCCAAATAATTCAAATCAAATATATCAACATTTATAATTTATTATATTTAATAAATAAATTTCTATAAAATTCATATATAAAGCCGTTGAGGATGACAAAATTGAAAAAATTAACATAATATTGTAAGTTAGAAACGTAAAAACGGTAAATTCGGTGTGTAAACTCGTGAGTTTAAACTGAGTTTACAGCTAATACAAGTTTACTAGAAACTTGACTCGATTTAGTAAGGTAGAAACGTAAAAACGGTAAACTCGGAGAGTCAACTCACGAGTTTGACAATAATGGGAAGGATGAGTTTTTCTATGACTTGCAAGGGCGAGTATGAGGATGCGGAAGAAAAGGTACATACTCCTTCTAGTCTCTTTAACCTCGAAATACACTATTTAAGAAAATAATTAAAATTAGTTAAAAATAATAAATTTATATTGAATGAACTTTTTTCTATGTACTTCCTATGGTCCTTATTATAATATAAATGGTTAATACAATATTTGGTCTATCAACTTTATTTTCATTTTAGTTTTGTTTCTTCAAATATTTTATTCTGTTAAGAAACTAAACTGAAATTTCGTGTAAAGTTAAATGAATTAAATATATATTTTTCCAGTATTTTTTTAAAAGCTGCAAGCCTGCAACACCCTCAGCTCGAGTGGCCGGCTAAAATCATTGAATAAAGTTAAGGGACTTATATCTTAGATAAATAAGAAATAATCCAAGATAATGTTTGAATCATTTACGACAAATTGTAAAAGTGTTTTAAGTTTACCTTTTAATATTTTTAATAACTACATTTAATTACTACTACTTTTAATAAATTTCACACTTCAGAAAATTCGACTAATTCAGTGAGCATGAGAGAAATTAATTGTTGACAACATTTATAAAAGTATTTACTATTATTACTTTTAACAAGTTCCACACCGAGGAAAATTCAACTAATCGGATGAGAGTGTGAAACATTCACTACACTTTAAAATATAATTTAAAATTAAAAGATGAAAATTATAGTACTATTTTTAAATCATTGATCATGAATAAAGTTAAGCGACATATATCTTATCAATTAAAAAAATAATCTAAAAAATAAAATCATTAAAAGAAAAGGTCCCCTAAATCAAATCTATCCTAAGATTACCACTCATGAATCCATTTTTCTTAGATTCGAGCCAAAAAATTGAACTTGAAAGGGAAAAAAAAATATTTTGGCCATCAAAATAGCTAGCGAAGTGCTTCAGGAATTTCAGAAGTGTAAAATATGTGGGTCAAATATTTGGTTTGTCATTTTTACTGAGCTAGCCTAGGATGGGTTGGCCTTATTAATAACCTGTCAAACCTACTTATTTTGACAGGTACACGAGAGAATACATTCAGTGGCATGGGCCAAGGATGGGTTGGCCTAATTAATAACCTGTCAAACCTATTTATTTTGAGAGGTCCACGAGAGAATGCATTCGGTGGCATGGAATATATATTGGGAGAACTACTATAAAATCTTAAATTAGACATTTAATGACCAAAAAGTCTAAATGACACAAGTGCGCTCTCCATAAACATGTTATTATTTCCTAGACTGAAACTTATCATCGTATATTTTAAGAACTTATATAAAATTTTTGGATGATCATATCCTTTCTAAGGACCTTATAGTGATTCCCGCATTTATGTGGTGTGTACATATATGGGTTAAGGTCCATCTAGTTCCTTAAAGTTTTTCTTTGGCACATTCAGTACTTTAAAGTATCTTGTGATGTATTTAACACCCTAGAGTGTTTTAACATGTAGCCCTAGCAAACTAAGATATTTTTTGTGCATTGGCGCTTGATGTACAAAAAAAATATTTTAAGGTGCTTGACACACTTGAAAATATTATTTCAGGAAGCTAGATGCACCACAAGATACTTAGGATATTGGATGCACATGGGGAATAACTTAGGGTATTGGATGCACCTTAAGGTTATATTTGGTTTGAGGGGAGGGAGGGAGAGAGAGAAATTTTTTCTTTCATCTTTACTAAAAAGCCCATGAAAAATTTCCAATATTCCAAAAATACACTTTCAACAGCAACAAATATTTTTCTCATTCATGGCAATTTGGTCAATATCCTCTGTACAGTCTTTTTTCCTCCCGGCCATCTCCTCCCTCCAAACCAAACCCTTCAAACCAAACACAGAGTAACCCTCTATATATTGTAATATCTCCCAAGAAAATTAACATAAGCTCATCAACCTTCTTGAGATTCTACTGAACCCAATCTTTTCTTATATTGTCTGAGAAATGGCAGAAACTGGGGTTGAGATTGCATCCAAAGTCACCATAAAGCCATCATCTCCAACTCCAAGTCACCTTCAACACTTCAAACTTTCTCTTCTTGATGAGATAGCTTTTCCTCCCTTTGTTTATGTTCCCTTTACTCTCTTCTACTCTGCTCCTGATCACGAATTTCCCAAAATATCTCAAAAGTTGAGGACTTCGTTGTCTGAAATTCTCACTCTCTACTATCCATTAAGTGGAAAAATCAAAGGAAGCAAAGGCAATCTCTATGTTGATTGCAATGATGAGGGTGCCCTTTACCTTGAAGCTAGAGTTCCCTCAAAGCTCTCAGATTTTCTCAAGAGTAATGCTAACCAACAACTCAAACAGATAAAAGGGTTTCTTCCATTAGATCCCTATCAGCCTAAACTAGACGATGATGATGAAGATCGTCTAATAACTGCTGTTCAGGTCACTGAGTTTGGCTGTGGAGGTATAGCCATTGGTGTGTGCGTATCACACAAGGTTTGTGACGAAGCAACAGTGGCTTCATTCCTCAAAGCTTGGTCTCAAAAGGCACTAGGAGAAGCAAGTGAAGTTGCTTCTACTTTGCCTCCTCATATGGAAGCTTCTTTGCTTTTTCCACCAATGGGCATTGAGATTGACCTCAATGACATGATAGGTGAGAAAAATATTACATCGAAGAGATTCCTGTTTAGTGAAAATAGCTTGTGTAGGCTAAAAGAAGAAATTTCAAAAGGTAGCGGCTTTAAGCCTACCGACGTGGAAGCTGTGACAACTTTGATATGGAAATCAGGCATGGAAGCTGTAAGAACCGCAGAGAAAACTCACAAAAGTAGTTCATTCATGACACATGCTGTAGACATACGTGGTCGGATGCAGCCACCGTTGCCGGAGAATTCTTTAGGTGACTTTATTGGCACACTTCACTTATTTAATTACAAATGTTTTATATCGCTTGTCTAATTTGAGCTTTTGCATTGCCAAAATCTAGGTAATATCTTTATACCTTCATTTTCTCCATTGCTCGAAGTTGACGAAGAAAAGAAGGTGGAGCTACAAGACTTAGCAGAGATAGTGAGAAAAACCATACAAGCGTTTGATGGGGATTATTTGAGTAAGCTTCTTGGAGATAGTCAACAACTTAATGAAATCCTAGAATCAAATTTACAGAAGTTGTTTCTGGTGACGGAGAAAGGTGTTCCTTGTTATTACTTCAGCAGCTTAGTGAGCATTGGTCTCCACGAAACAGACTTCGGATGGGGTAAGCCAGCCTGGGCTGGTCCTGCTGGAATTCCTTCAAGAAATGTGATTCTTTTGATGCCAGCTCCTTCTGGGGATGGTGGAATAGAGGCTTGGGTCAACTTGAATGAGCATCATATGCCCCATTTCGAAAGCAATCCTTTGCTTCTTCAATTTGCTTCTTTTGATCCTTGACTGCTCTCTATTGTTAGGCCCAACCGTTTTCTGCATTCGCAGAAACTTAAACTCAAGAAGGCTTGTGTCTAAATGATCAAAACCCCTTTTATTAGAATAAATGCCTGTTGGTATATGCATGTATGTATCCTTGCACATCTATTTGCAAATTATGAGAGTGTTGGAGTGTGAAGTATGTAATGTATTTCAATATTGTGTGCGTTGGTTATATATGTATTGGATTGATAAAAATGATCAAGTAATTATATGTATGTTGAGGTTTAAGTGTTAAGCGTTATCCCCTCTCTCTCTATATATATGTGTGTATGTTAGAAGTTTCATCTCCTTTATTATTGATCTTTATTTATATATCCATCAAATGTTTTATCCCGAAAGTTTCCACCAACGTTTGTTTGTTTCGTCGTCATCTCAAGCTACATATGTCTTATTACCATGTTTAGTGCGGCATAATATATATATATATATGTGTGTTTTTAATTATTTGATCAAGGGTAGTATAATTCCAATGGAATGCTCGAAGTTTAAAGTACAAATTAAGGGTTTTTTTTTCTCTTCTAACAAGTGTACACCAATGAATTTGTGTTTCTCTTACTTGGGCAAATGTTGTCTCCATTGATCTCCCTCTCAATTTCCTCTCCATTTGATATATCCGCCATTAGATCAAGTTTTAATGGTCCGGATTTATTGTATTTACCAAGGTAGATTTATATTATACTTAATATTGTAATAATATTTTGATATAGTATTAAATCATAACCATTGAAACTTGATTTCATGGTGGATGGAGAGGGTGTAATTTTTCAAATTTGTAAGCCTTAAATTAACGATTTATAGAATATTAAAGAAGCTAGAAGGGATTAATTAAGGCATCGAGAAAATAAATTTATTGAGAAAAGCGTATAATCAGGAAAGAGAATACAAGAAAAATAAGGAAAGGAATCATCATTAAATATATAAATGCCCAAAGTAATTAAGAAAAAGTGAGAGATAATTTTTAGAAGTTTATTCCTAGAATCAAGGCTTATTTCTTGGGCCATATTTCAATAAGGATATACAAGCTCATAGGCTTATTGAGAGATGAGAGTGACGACGCAGTGGGAGAGAGTCCGAGAAACTGAGAGATTCTGAAAGCAATAAGACCAGAGGAAATCGTCACCAGAGAATTGAAGAGGAAGAGAGCCGAACTCCACCTACAACCACATATTCTCTTGTCTTTGATGTATGGATTAGATTTTGGTTCTAAGATGGGTGAATTTAAGATTGATTATGATTAGAAAGGGAGATGACTCCTGAACTCCAATCCTCTGTTCTGATTATTGAGTATCAAGTCCCAAAATAAAATAAAAAGGAAAGTTGGTGTTATGCAATAAAAAAGGGACCCTGCAGACATTGACCTGAATATATCTTTATTAATGAAAAATGCAATCTGATACACATTATATGAGTATACCTCACATATATGTAAGACAAACAGTATCTACTACCTATAACATACAATTACTAGAATAACCCTAAGTAATAACTATATTTACACTCCCCCTCAAGTTGGAGGTTGAAACATGTAACGTCCCATTTTAAAAGCGGATTTTTTTTTTTTTCAATCAGAGTAGAGCATTGGAGCGAGTGAGTAACTGAATCACATTAAAACATTAACCATAGTGTAATATAATATCATCTGTACAATCATCCATGTGTTCTCAAAAGTATTACATAAACAAAAGTAAACTCTCCGGCTATCAGTCTACACGTGTTGCTTTTCCCTATCTCCAACCCTCGGTCCTCCGGATCCTGAAGCTACAGCTGAGATCCAATGCCCATTGGATCTCAGGTAACGGTTAACCTTATGCACAAATAAAACAGTATATGGACAACATATATTCATGAACAATACAGACATGTTTGCACATACCCAGTGCCACGATAACCACACACTACAAAAAAAGACCATTAGTAGCGGTTAATATGGCGTATTTGTAGCGGTTTTAGGCGTTACTAATGATATTTGTAGCGGTTACTCAAACCGCTACAAAATCCACTAATAGCAAGCCGATTTGTAGCGGTTGTCTAAAACCGCTACTCATGTAACAAAACCGCTACTGTATTAGTAGCGGTTTTGTGTTACCGCTACAAAATGCTCTCAAGATGACGAATTTTCAAAAAATTGTCGCCCAAATTTTGTAACAGTTGTAAACCGCTACAAATATTTAATCCGAATTTAAATTAAAATTTGTAGCGGTTGTTGTAGCGGTTTTACAACCGCTACAAAATACTGAAAAATTGAAAAAAAAAAATCATAATTTGTGTCCATTGTTACAATATTATATTGAATATTTTTATTATTTAAGTGACAAATTAAATGATAATATTTAATATTTAAAAACTGATTAACTTAAGTTAGATAAGTATAAATGTTATGTAGGTATAATATTGAGAATATGTAAATAATAAGGATTTATTGTGTTGTCCACCTCTGAGCAAAAAAATTATGTTGTACATTAGATGATATTTGATTATGTAAAGAAAGTTGATGATGATAGAAGGAATATTGAGAAAATATACTTAAAGTTCTGGATAAGGGAAAAAAAATAGTATCACTATTATAAGAAGGAAAAAATAAAACATTGAAATTTAAGATTTTGGAAGGGGTGGGAAGAAATGAGAGAAAACGAGAGAGAAGGGAGTGAGAAGAAATGAATGAGTGTGTGAGATGAGGTGTGGTGGGGATATTTATAAGGAGATATACGTAACATTTGTAGCGGTTGATGTAACGGATTCTATAGCGGTTTAATGTTTTGTAAGCGGTTAAAAACCGCTACAAAAATTCATTAGTATTTTAAAAAATATATAATTTTCAAATTTTGTAGCTGTTACACTAACAACCGCTACAAATGAATGAGAAATATTCAAATTTCAATATTACACACTTTGTAGCGGTTGATGTAACAGTTTTTATAGCGGTTCACATTTGTAGCGGTTTTTTTTTTTTGCGTTTTGTAGCGGTTTCAAAACCTCTACAAAAATTCATTTGTATTTAAAAAAAAAATCTAAATATCACATTTTGTAGCGGTTATACTAACAACCGCTACAAATATGAACATATTTTTTTAATAAAATAAACTTGGCGGGATTTGAAATATTCAAATTTCAATATTACACACTTTGTAGCGGTTGATGTAACAGTTTTGTAGAGGTTCACATTTGTAGCGGTTTTTTTTTGCGTTTGTAGCGGTTTCAAAACCTCTACAAAAATTCATTGGTATTTTTCTTTAAAAAAATTCAAAATATCACATTTTGTAGCGGTTATACTAACAACCGCTACAAATATGAACATATTTTTTTTAAAAAATAAACTTGGCGGGATTCGAAATATTCAAATTTCAATATTACACACTTTGTAGCGATGATGTAATGTTTTGTAGCGGTTCGCATTTGTAGCTTTTTTTTTGCGTTTTGTAGCGGTTTCAAACCGCCACTAATGGCGCGCCATAAGGCGCCAAATGGCGCCATATTTGTGACGCGTTTGTATAAATAAACCGCTACAAAATAACCACTACAAATTTAGCGCCAACTTCGCGCCATATTTTGTAGCGGTTATTTTATGATAACCGCTACAAATGTCGTTACGAACCAGCGTGCCACTTGGCGCGAGTCATACCGCTACAAATTTTTAGCGGTTTCGGTATAAACCGCTACAAATTCACATATTTGTAGCGGTTTATTTGACCGCTACAAATTAACCGCCACAAAGTGGCACTTTTTTTGTAGTGACACGTGTCCTCAGCGCTAGGAAAACCCAAATGGTATTATTATAACTATAATCCGTATAAAATCTGTATGTATAAATGACGACCCTAAACAGAGCCTCAGTCTATGAATGTATCTATCACATATATGTATATAAGCAGCACAGAGTTAGGGTTACAATACGCGTCCGTACCTTCGTTGACGATATTCGGTACTTTTGGCGGAAAACGGTACGTCTGACAGCGGTACGACAGCGGCATGAAATCACAGATATCCTATAAGGATAATATCATATTTATCAGTGATCAACATCATAACAGGCATTTTAGGTACAAATTACCATTTTGCCCCTAGTTTGACTAATTGGCGAAATTTCGCCGCAGAGCATCGCTACTTTGACTCTAATCTTCCAAAATTTTGACATATCTCTTTCTCCAACATATTTTTGAAATAAATATCATATTTATCCCTAAAACATGATATCTAAACTAACTTGGAAGATTAAAGACTAAACTAGCATTTCTACTATAACTATCGAAAGAACTACTAAAGCTTAAGACTAAGGACCGTAGAAATTAACCAGGGTTTCGCTACAAATTTCTCCAAGCTCTTCCTTCTCTCTTCCTTCTCCAAATTTTCGAAATAGACAGGATTGAATTGGTGAAGATTAATGTTTGAAGTTCATGGCTATTTATAGAGAAATTTTGGGCACTATTCATGCTTTTTCATATTGATTTACAACCATTGGATCTTGGCTTCATTGCATGGCTTCATCTCCTCCATCCAAGTGCCCTTGCCGACCTCCCCTCCCCCCTTTTTGCAGAAAATTGCATCATCAATTGTGATGTCATCTTTGCTTTATGGGAATTCATCCGATAAAGTTCCCTGTTCGGTGTTCTAATTAATCGCGTAATCTTAACTAATCTCAAAAATCCATTGATGTCACCTTGAAGGTCTCTGTGTACTCTTGAGAAATATGTGGATTAATAAAATTTACGATTCCATTTTCGGTGGTATTTGAAGCCTGCTGAAGATTTTCGGATAAACGCCGTCCACATTACGGAAATGACTTCCGGTAACATCAACTTCGGGACAAAAATTCACTGATTCACAATATGTCTAGATGTTAGGCACCTAATTCAATGATTTTGAGTTAGGATTTATTTTCTATTGGTTCTCATTTATCCTATTTGTTTTTTCACAAAATATCTCATTTTATAATAATATAATAATACAAATATCATGATATTTATTTCACAAAAATCTCCTTTTGTCCCAAAATTTCGGCCAGCATTTTTTATTTATTTTTATTTTATTTTATTTTTCTGTTTTAAATTAATTTATATAATATTCTAATTATCTTATATTTATTTCACAAAATTCCCCTATTGGTCCATTTCAATTAACATGGATTTAGGCTTTAAAAATTACTAGAATAATTGTAAACCTTTGATCATGCTTTATTAGATTATATCTTAGCCCTTGATTAATGATTAATTTCTCTAAATTGATTAACAAGTTTAATTAGTGCCCTAATCACATGATTAACAACTTTTTAGGATTTAGGGTTTTCATGTACTTAATCTCACTAATTTTCTTAACCTTTTATAATTAATTAGCAAGTATATTTTATGCTAATTTTAGTCATTAACATTTAATTAAGGGGTTTTTCACAATTATTCTTGGATATTCCCTTAATCATGCTTAAATAATTAGCCATTAATTATTTATTTAATCCCTTACTAATTGTTGACAATTTTCTTATTTAGGATTAATCATTTTCTCACAACTATTTTACTGACATTGGTATTTTATGTCCCATGCATTATATTAAAAATCATGGGGTCAATTATGATCCCCAAAATAATATTTAATTTTTCCCTCTATTATTTCCAAGGAAATAATTTATTAAATTACTAAAATTAAGGAAAATATTCTTTCTTATTTTTAAGGAATATTTAATTGCCCTTCAAGATTCATTATAATATTTTCAGGGTATTTTATGACCCACAAATGCATTTTTGGCCCTTTGGCACCTTAATTCTTCTAATTTCTATAGAATTTACCTTAGAAAAATAAGATAAATGCAATACAATATTTGAGACCATATATTCACCTATCAAAAATAGCCATTTATTTATCTCAATATAATATTCCAGATGAGTAAATATCCGGGTATTACAAAACATATTCACAACAGACAACTTGAATAACAGTCTTTGTAGAATCTCCTTTCCCACAGCCTTAGTCAGAAGATCCGCTTCTTGATCTTGAGAATTGACATGCTTTAGATCAATTAAATTTTTCTTCACTTTTCCGCACAAAGTGACAATCCACTTCAATGTGCTTGGTTCTTTCATGAAAGATAGGATTATTGGCAATGTGAATTGCTGCCATATTATCACAGTAAAATTTTACAGGATTGTGATGGCTAATATTTAAATCTTTGATCATTCCTAATGTCCATACAATTTCTGATACAGCCATACTCAAAGCCCTATATTCTGCTTCTGTAGAGGATTTTGAAACTGTAGGTTGCTTCTTAGTTTTCCATACAACCAGAGATCCCCCAAACTTTATCAAATAACCACTAACGGATCTTCTTGTGAATTCAAGAGAACTCCAAGTCCAGGTGTCGATTTCAAATATCTCAGCACATTTAAATTAGCAGCCATGTGCTCCTTTGTTGGCATTTGCATGAATTGGCTTAGAAGCTACATAGTAAAGGATATATCAGGACGTGTCATTATTAAATAGATCAACTTACCAATAAATTTTCAATAACTTTCTAGATTTGGCAGCAAATCATCCACAACATTCCTTCTTTCATCATACGTCATAAGTTTTTGATTTTGTGCCAAGGGAACTCCAAGTGGTCTGCAGCCACTCATCCCTGTTTCAGCCAAAATATCCAAAACATACTTTCTTTGACATAAAACAATCCCTTTTTGTGATCTAGCAACTTCGGTTCCTAGAAAATATTTCATAAGACCAAGATCCTTGATTTTAAAAGTATTATGCAGAAATGATTTGGTTTCATTTATCCCCTTTACACTACTTCTAGTTACAAACAAGTCATCAACATAAACAAGTATTAGAACAACACCATCATCAAAATTTTTAATAAAAAGAGAGTAATCATGCTTACTTTGTTTAAATCAAGCATGAATCAAAGCCTTTGAAAGCTTGTGATTCCATTGCCTTGAAACTTGTTTTAAACCATACAAGGATTTTCTTAACTTACATAACAATTGCTCTCCCTTACTTTCAAAACCTTGGGGAATCCTCATGTACAATTGTTCATCTAAATCCACTTGTAGAAAGGCATTACATACATCCATTTGATGTAATTCCCATGCATACATTGCTGCCAATTTGAGGACAAGTCTAACAGTTAACATTTTAACAATAGGAGAAAAGGTTTCATGATAATCTATGTCTTTGCTTTGACTATATCCTTTGGCAATTAATCTAGCTTTAAATTTATCTATGGTTCCATTTGAATGATATTTAATCTTATATACCCATTTACATCCTATAGCCCTTTTGCCTTTAGATAAGCGCATAATAGTCCAAGTTCCATTATGAGTAAATACCCTTTTTGATCCCTGAAATAACACGCGCTACCCATTTTGGTCCCTAAGTAAAAAAAATGTCATTTTTAGTCCTTAAACAGTAAAAAAAATGTTGGATATGATTAGTTTTGATGATGTCTTATGTAGATGTCATTCTTAAAGAGCAAAAAGGTTGCATACTACATTTATCTTATACTTTGGTGATTCTTACATTTAATGTAGATGTAATGATTGATATGAAGAAGATGGAAGTTGGAATGACTAAATTCAGAGTTAAAATAAGGAAATTCAAGCTTCCCGATGAATAGAAGTTGCTACAATTTAATTGCTACAGTCCTGTGCATGAATAGCTCTTCCTTGCGTTTGAATCTCGTCAATACTCAAGTATCAAACATGTACTCGCGAGTATCAGGCTTCAATTCTTGAGTATGACACTTCAATACTCGAGTATGTCACTTATATACTTGAGTATGGTACATAAACAGGTGCTTCTGTGCTTAAATCCCGACAATACCCGAGTATGGACCAACAATACTCGAGTATGACACTACTCTGATCAGCTCTGTTCTACGTTTAGCTCGGGCGATCTCTGGTAATTCGACAATATCTCCCAAACCAGAGATCATATTAAGGTGAAACCAATTTTGTTGGAAACTAGACTTCCAAACGGTTCTATTTGCACAAGATTCAAGTCCATATGATGTCAGATGAGAGAGATATGAATTGTTGAAGATGAGAGTGACATCACCGTCATACTGCTGACCAAGCCTCAATGTTTTGGGTATATCTCACAAACTAGAAATCCAATGAAGATGAAATCGGTTCCATTTGAAAGAGGACTCAAAGGGATTTCCACAAAGTCTCGAACCAACCTAAACGGAGTTCATACCAGGAAGTTATGATCTTCGAAAGTGGACACTCGAAATACTGAAAGCAACAGAGTATGTGCGTAGAATCAAGTTTTCCAATATAAGCGAACAGCATAGATACTCGAGTATAAGAATTGAATACTCGAGTATGGTCGAGTTAGAAGCATCTGGCATATCTGAATCACAGAGATACTCGAGTATGAGTATGGAATACTCGAGTATGATCGGTAAACATGCTTCTGCTGTGTCGAGACTTCGGATCGTGATTCTGGAATTGAATACTATTAATGAAGATATTTAATGATTTGATTACTGACCGATTTGCTCATACTTTTCAAATATTTGAATTATAGAACAGGATCCTTTCTAATAAGCATGGGTCACGCATATCTCTTCAAATCAGAAAGAAATCGGCAAGAAGCTGGAAAAAGGGAAAATCATCTCAAAACGATCAGAAAGCAACCAAAAATGATTCATTGAATCTATCTTAAAGAAAGCACCGAATCATGGGCAAAGATTAAGGATATGTCCAAAGCTTCATTGTTCCAACGGAAGGAATTCAAACAAATGAGAATTATGCAGCAACAAAAGAATATGGAATGATCTCTATTTGAATTCAAAACACAGAAGCAGCAACGGTCATCTTCAAAGCACTATAAATAGAGGAAGCACCACCTGCTCTCAATACACACAGCAGAACAAACACGCAAAGAAAGATACTCTCTAGAGCTTAGTTTCGCTAATCTCTTGACTGATACTTTCTAATACTTTCTGCCAATACTTTCGAATACTTCCGATTTGATCGTAAGTTAGTGAAATCCCGGAGTGTTTCTGGGGACTGGACGTAGGTCAAGAGTTGGGCCGAACCAGTATAAATTCTCTGTGTCTATCTCCTCTACTCTATCTCTACTTTGCCTTGATATATATCTGTTGTGTGGGTGACCGAGTAACTAGCAAAAAGAATTTTTGTAATCACCTATTCACCCCCCCTCTAGGTGATATTCTACCTTCAAAAAAGGTCCCTTTTAGTCCTTTTAGTCATTTTTTGTGGGCATTTTAACCCCTCACAAATTCCCAAAAAATCATTTTTAGTCCCTAAAAAGGACCGAAATGACATTTTTTTTACTCAGGGACCAAAATGGGTAGAACGTGTTTTTCCAGGGACCTAAAAGGGTATTTACTCTTCCATTATCTTCTAAGACCTTAATCTCATTATTCATGACATCTATCCAACGTTGATCCTTTATGGTATCCTCGTAAAATTCAGGTTCATGCATAGAATCAATTGAATGCAGAAGGCACATATGAGATGGAGATATATGATCATAGGAAATATACTTATGAATGCTGTAAAGACACTTATCTTGTTCAGCCCGCACTAGAGAACAAACATAATCTTTTGACCAAATGGGTGCTTGTCTTTCTCTAGTGGGTCTGGATAATACCTCAGTGGATGTTTCTGGAAAATTGATGGACGATTCCAGCCTTGAATTTGTCATGGTTTGAGGCTGGATAGTTCCATCAATGGGCCTTGAATCAGTTGTAATTCCATTCTGGACATTGCCATTGGCTAGTTTGTGAGGATCATGTTCTAAAAAATCATTGTCATGAAAGACAGAATATCACCAAGAGGGGGGTGAATTGGGGATATAAAATTTCCACCTAATATACTCTGAAAAAAACGAGTGAAAACAGAGACGAACTGAGTGAAGAGTAGAATGATTAAACAAAAGAGATTTATACTGGTTCGATCTAAATCCTTGACCTACGTCAAGTCCCCAAACTCTCTGAGATTTCACTAACTCAAATGATTACACCCTCTGTAACTCTTGGAGCAATTCTCTCACTAGAACTCACTCCCCCTTACAAGTTGTAATCAAGTATCCCAATCTCAAAGTCTCAATACTTTGAGATTGTTACAATGATTGATAATCAAAGATGAACTCTCTAAAAGAGCAGATATATATAAACACTGAAGATTGAAATGACCGAAGATATGGTCTGAGAGTATGAACAGTAAATACACTTGATCGCGAATTGAATGCTCTGTTGTTCAGTAGTTGGAGAATTTAATACATCTTCTATTTATAGTTGAAAGCATTTAATGACCGTTGAAGAGATTGAATGAACCGTTGGAATATATCTGTTGCATTGCGTTTTGCTTCGTTTCGTCAGTTTCGTTTGAATATTCTCCGTTGACATTCCTTATTCGATTTTTCCGTTGAGACTCAGTTGGAATGTTGAATGGAAATGGTTGGAATGCTTTTTGTATGCTCAGAGATTGATTTGCTCGATTGGTGCTTGGTTTCTGCTTTGCATTTAATGATCTTCTGACACAAAGTGCTTTTGAGTGATTTGAAGCTTAAACCATGTTAGATTCATCTGAAACTCATAAGCAAACTGATTAAACTTGGTTAGGATCAATAATCGATAATAATATGAAGTACCCATGCCTTAAATCATTGAATTGCAGATTACGAGAATGTTATTTTCAAAAGATGAACGACATGACTCGAGTCATTTATGCTCAACTCGAGTCATCTTTCAAAGTTTAGAAAGAGTATGTTGCTCGGATTCTTTGCGAAACTTATTGTGCTTGTGTTGTCACATAAGATTGGAATTTCTTTGAGATGAATCCCCAAGTCTTATCGTTGTTGTTTGAGCCATAATACTTGTGCACAACAACTTGATGCAACTATATATCAGCTTGGATGATCTTGAGACGGTTGTATGTTTCTTGCGAAACGTGATACAAGTGATCCTCCAAGAAACTCACATTGGCCACTTGTGCTTTTTCTATCCGTCTTGTATCCTTAATGATCCGAATCGAATATGCTACCAAATGTTCAAATTGACCTTTAGGAAACCATAATCCCAATTCTTCTTATATAAGATATTTGAATATTCTCTTCACATGTTCGAAAATAAGTCTCTTTAGGAGCGGATTGGAAACGAGCATATGATTCCCACACAATTGGATGTCGAATTTGTTTTTCAAATAGAGTAATGAACCAATCATTCTGCTATATCTTGTGATATTGAAGTCATTCCTTTTCATTTGCATCCAAAGAAGCAGTTAACTCATCAAAAATCATCCATTGCATCCATCCAAGCCATACTTCTTCAGCAAGTGTCTTAAGTATTTGGTCTGAGATATAAAAATCTCATTTGATCGTTGCTTGATTTGAAGACCAAGGAAGTAATTGAGTTCACCCATCATGGACATCTCAAATTCTCCCTGCATTGTCTTAGAGAATTCTTCACACATAGATTCGTTAGAGGCACCAAAAATAATATCATCTACATAAATCTGGACAATTAGTATTTCATTCAGTTTATTACTCTTAATAAATAAAGTTGTATCAGCTTTTCCTCTAGTAAAACCTTGATCAAGAATAAATTTACTTAAACGCTCATACCAAGCTCTAGGAGCTTGCTTAAGACCATATAAAGCTTTCTTGAGCCGATAAACATGACCTGGATGATAATCATTTTCAAAAGCAGGAGGTTGTTCAACATAAACTTCCTCCTAAATAAAACCATTAAGAAAAGCACTTTTCACATCCATTTGACAGAGCTTGAATCCTTTGATACAAGCAAAGGCTAGAAGAACTCTTATGGCTTCCAATCTTGCCACAAGAGCATAAGTTTCTTTGTAATCAATTCCTTCTTCTTGATTATAGCCTTTAGCAACCAATCTTTCCTTATTTCGGACAATGATTGTTGATTCATCTCGTTTTTTCTTGAATACCCATTTGGTGCCAATGACCGGATGGTCCTTAGGCCTAGGTACCAAATCCCAAACTTGATTTCTATCGAATTGATGTAACTCTTCTTGCATTGCTATCACCCAATCATTGTCTGAAAGGGCTTCATCAACCTTAGAGGGTTCTATTTTTGAAATGAAGGCAGAAAAATGTAACTTCATTTAAAGTACTGCTTCTTGTCCTCACTCCTTGATTAACATCACCTATAACTTGGTCTAAAGGATGATTCCTTATAAATCTCCAAGCTCTAGGTTGAGGTTGATCAGGATTTTCTAAATTATTTTGAGGATCATCTTGAAAACATTTTCAGGATTTTCAATAGAAGCGGGAGTGGTTTTGAAAAGAATTGATTTTTCAAATATTTTCATCATCATCATCCAAAGGCATATCGATTTAGATTCATAGAATACAACATGCACTGATTCTTCAACAATACGAGTACGAGTATTAAAGACTCTATATGCCTTACTCCTATTAGAGTAACCCAGAAATATACCTTTATCCGCCTTGGAATCAAATTTTCTCAAGTTATCCTTACCATTATTGTGGATGAAACATTTGCAACCAAACACATGCAAATGTGTTATATTAGGCTTCCTTCCTTTGTACAGCTCATAGGGAGTTTTGTTCAACTTCTTAGGAGATAAGCCCGATTTGATATGTAGCAAGCCGTACTCATGGCATCAGCCCAAAACACTTGAGAGGTTGAGTTTTCATTCAACATTGTTCTTGCCATCTCGGTTAGGACACTATTCTTTCTCTCCACAACTCCATTTTGTTGAGGAGTCCTTGGGGCTGAGAAGTTGTGATCAATGCCCGAATTGTCACAAAATTTACTAAAGGCTTGATTTTCGAATTCTCCACCATGATCAGTCCGAATTCCTAAAATTGAATAACCTCTCGTTTTGGAACTTCTTGGCAAAAGTAACAAATTGATCAAATGTTTCATCTTTAGATGACAAAAACATAGTCCAAGCAAATCTAGAAAAGTCATCAACTATAACTAAAGTATAAAGATTTCCACCAAGACTCCTAATTCTAGCTGGTCTAACTAGATCCATGTATAGTAGTTGAAGAGGTCTATTAGTTGAAATTTCATTTTTTGAATTGAAAGATGATTTGGTTTGCTTCCCTTTTTGACAAGCATCACAAATCATGTCCTTTTTAAAATGAAGTCTTAGTAAACCAATGATCAAATCCTTTTTCAACAACTTGTCAAGTTGGATCATATTGACATGAGCTAATCGTTTATACCACAACCAACTTTCATCCAAGTTACCAATAAAACATTTTTCAGAATCAAGACTATTTCTAGAGAGGTTGAGAATATAACAATTACCTTCCCTAGGGGCTCTGAATAATGCTTTAGATTTAATTTTGTCTAATGGGAGCACATCCTTGCTTATGATCAGGCATTCCTCAGAATCAAACACAACTAAGTTGCCTTTGTTAGTGCTCTGACTTACACTGAGAAGATTGTGACAAAGTCCTTCCACAAGGTAGACATCTTTGATTAGTGGTCCTTCGTTGTTACCAACTTCTCCAATTCCAGCAATCCTTCCGGATTGATCTCCACCAAAGGTCACTTTGCCACCATCCTTAGGTTTGATTGAGGCAAACTTGGAATGGTCTCCCGTCATATGTCTAGAGCATCCACTATCAATATACCACTTGTTGGACTTCGATGCTCTTAGACAAACCTGCAAATCACAATAAATCAGGTTTTAGGTACCCATCTTTTCTTGGGTCCTTTGAGGTTAGTTCGAACCTGAGGAACATAAGTTCCTTTAGGCATACACTGATAATTACCAACGTGTTTATCTCTCCTATCTTTCTTGTGAAAACATGATGAAGTCGTATGACCCTTTCAGTCACAATAGTTGCAATGAGCAAATGGATTTGAAGAGTGAACAATTTTTCGAAAGTAATTCAAATACGATTTTCCACTACTCTTCTTCTTTCCTTTCTTTTTATCAAAAGTGGGATTATATTCTATCTCTGAACGATCGTTTGCAAATCTTTGTGCTTTTAAAATCACATTCAGCATTTCACTGCCTTTGGTAAACTTTTCAAGGGTTTTTGTATGATATGAATTCTTTTTCTTTAAATCATCAAACTCTTCACAAATGATGCTTTCAGGAGAAGCGAAATTTTCTACTTGCTGTTCAAGAGTAATATTTTTCTTTTTTCAAAGCAATATATTTCTCAGCAAGTTTTTCAAACTCATTTTGAACAAGGTTGTACTCAGCAAACAATTCATCATAAGTAGGTTGAGAATCATATACCTCACTATCATTCTCATGTTGCTCTTCTTCTGCAACTAGACATATGTTTGCCTTTTCTTCCTCATCAGCTTCATTTTCATCAGATGAACTATCTCCCCAAATTCCTGAGACATAGGCTTTCTTTTTGAATTTGTTGAATCTCTTCTTTTCCTTATCTTTGTTCTTCAGTTGGGGGCATTCAGACTTGATGTGCCCAGGCTTCTCACACTCGTAGCAGATGATTGGTTTCTTTGCCTCAGTGCTTGTGCCACCCTTGTTGAATCTCTTGTATCCTTGGTCCTTCTTATAAAATTTCTTGAATCTTCGGACCATCATGCTTAGCTCTTCATCTTCGTCTTCTTCTTCTTCATCATCTGATTGTTTGGCTTCCTTGGCAGTCTTGAGAGCAATGCTTTTTCTCTTGCTATTTATTTCATCAAGTCCTTTTCTGAACATGATTTTCCCTTCATATTCAGAAAGACTACCAAACAAGGCTACAACTGAAGCCATAGATTCTTCGCGCACTTCTTTAATTGCGGTGACCTTGGCTTCCCATTCTTTGCTGAGGACATTCAAGATTTTCCTCACTTGGACAGGTTGATCATATGGTTTTCCCAAGGCAGCAAGTTGATTTATCAGATGAGTGAATCTAAGTTGGAACTCACCATTGGATTCCCCAGACTTCATATGAAGTAAATCATATTCATTGTTAGTTCTCTATGTGTTTTGATGATTAATAACAATTGTAAACAAGTACGAATGCTTTTAAAATGACAAAAGAGTCAAAATCACTCTGTCACCTCAAAACTCGAGCCTAACTAAGCAAACTCGAGTTTTCCGCAAACAGAGAGCTCATCAGGATATTTACTGGCATAACGAACTCGAGCTGAGTAAATAGACTCGAGCCTAAACCCTCATGATATAATAATAAAGAGTTTACAAACAAGTAAACTCGAGCCTGTATAGACAAGCTCGAGTTTTCCCATGGCGGGAAGTTTTTCTAATTAAATTGTATCTCTTTAAACTCCAGAGTTTATTCTTTTTGAGTAGAGTTCACTTGTTTCTATGGCTATAATTTAATGAACACTCGAGCCCAAGTATATGGACTCAAGCCTAATGCTTTTGTGTAGAGTTTACTCTATGGTTTGACAAACGAAGAAGAGTTTACAAAATAGGTAAACTCGAGCCTGTTATTACAAGCTCGAGTTTTCCCTTGGAGCTGAACTCGAGCCTAAGAATAATGAACTCGAGCCCTTCATCGAAGAAAGAAAAGCAAGTGTACAAACTCCGAGTTTGTACTCGTGCTCCAGATCCACTCTAATCGAGCAACCAAAACTCTTAGGCATGAATAGTGTTAAACTCGAGCCTAATCACTAATGGACTCGAGCACTGCTTATCTTGTGAGATATTACTCAGGTGTTCATTCGACAAAAAGCTTAGAGAGTATTCGAACTCGAGCCTACCTTCGTGAACTCGAGTTCACATGGTGAAACAAAATACAAACTCCGAGTTTACATCAAACTCCGAGTTTGCTCTCTCGAAGATAAACCGGATACTCTAAAAGCCTTACGAACTCGAGCGACTTGGAGAACTCGAGTTTAAGACGGAAGCAAATATGATCGTTCTTGATTTCATCCCGATTCTTTTAAACTACAAAACTTACCATGTTTATACGAATTGATTGCATTCATTTAGTATATTCAAACGTATTTAACTACTCTATATTGAGAATGTTTCAGGTATTAAATTGGATCAAACGAATCATTGAATAAACGCGAAGAATCGAAGGCGAGAATGATTTCACGCGTCCAGGAATTGAATCGGCCGAAATTCAGGACCCAACGGCTATAATCCTCATCAAACTGAATTTCAAATGAAGAACATGCTAAGTTGAGAAGTAACGGTCACATAGCAACTCACCACTATATAAGGAGCTGATTACAAACTTAGAAAGAGACAAAAAGATTAAGCAGAAACGAAAAGCAAGCTCAAGAGTTCTTATACATTCGAGTTTTCTTTCGTATTGTATTTTGATATACAAAGAGCCTCGGTGTTTATCATTATCTTCTCTGTGAGAGATATTTTATTCAAATTATTCATTCATTGTAAAAGATCTCAAGTCAAGGGGACTTGGAGATTGGGATTTGATTACAACTTGTAAGGGGAGTGTATCCTAGAGAGAGGATAATCCTTGAGTACGAGTGTGTATCGAGTTAAGTGATAGTAGAAAAACCCGGAGAGTGCGGGACTGGACGTAGGTCAAGAATTTAGACCGAACCGGGATAAACTTTACGTGTCAAGCTCTTCTTCCCTATCTCTTTACGTTTAGCTTCGACTTGGGTGCAAAGTTATTATAAAAGTTTTAAAATCCCCAATTCACCCCCTCTTGGTGATTTCCTTTCGTTTTCATTTGGTATCGAGCCTCGTTGTCAATTTGAAGGATTAACATCCTAGACACAAAGATCCAATGGAAGGAATTCTACCGAGATGGAGCCTCAATCAACCGACCCCGGGTTTCAATGGAGAACACTACTCATTACGGAAGGCTAAGTTCGGGGTCTATGTAATGGCCTCGAGTTTGGTTTGTGGAGGGTCTTTGAAAAAGGAAACTATGTTCCTTCCTCAGTTGTAGCTGACATCAAAACTCCCAAGAAAGAAGAAGAGTACGATGACAATGATAAGAAACAAGTCACTCTCAACATGAAGGCAATTCATATGCTCCAAAGTGCTCTTGGCCAAAAAGAGTATTTCAGAATCTGCACTTTGCCATCTGCTAAGCAAATGTGGGATGCTCTTGAAATAGCTCATGAAGGAACAGTTGCGATCAAAGAAAATCGTATCAATACTCTCATGATGAATACGATCTATTGCGGATGAAGACCGGAGAATCTATTGGTGAATTTCAACTCGGATTCACTCACGATCAATCAACTCATTGCCTTGGGAAAAGAATATGAACAACCTGCCCAAGTGAGGAAAATACTAAATATTCTCACCAAGGAATGGGAAGCCAAGGTCACTGCAATTGAAGAATCTCGAGGCGAATCAATGGCCTCAGTGGCGGCACTATTTGGCGACCTTTACGAATATGAGGGAAGATCAAATTCAAAAAGGGACTAAATGATATCAATGTCAAGAACAAGGGAATAGCTCTTAAAACCATCAAAGAAGTTAAATCGGATGACGATGAAGAAGATGAAGATGAAGATGGTGAGCTAGGAATGATGGTCAGAAGATTCAAGAAATTCTACAAAAGGACCAATCTCACGAAGGTTTCACAAAGGAAATTCTAGCACGAAACTAAGAAACCAATTATATGCTATGAATGTGAGAAACCGAGGCCACATCAAATCGAGAATGTCCGCGGTGAAAAACAAAGAAAATAAATTCAATAAGTTCAAGAAAAGAGCTTATGTATCGGCTATATGGGGCAACACTCATCGATGAAGATGAGGCGAGAAGAGGAACAAAGTGCCAATCTACGCCTTGTGGCTCAAGAGGAATCAGACAACGAAGAGATTTGTCTTAGAGCATCAAATCCCAATAAGTGGTACATAGACAGGTGGATGCTCAAGACATATGACTGGAGACCAATCCAAATTTGCTTCAATCAAACATAAGGAAGGTGGCAAGGTAACATTTGGTGGAAATGAGTCCGGAAGAATTGCTGGCATTGGCAAAATTGGAAATAGCAATGGACCTCAAATCAAAGATGTTTATCTTGTGGATGGGTTATGTCACAACCTCCTCAGTGTGAGTCAAAGCACGGACAAAGGA
The DNA here is from genome assembly GCA_025563575.1 of Acacia pycnantha. Classification (NCBI taxonomy): domain Eukaryota; kingdom Viridiplantae; phylum Streptophyta; class Magnoliopsida; order Fabales; family Fabaceae; genus Acacia; species Acacia pycnantha. The sequence goes on along the minus strand of JAMWYP010000556.1, from coordinate 90,936 downwards.
AACCTAGTCATCTTTGATTCTGAAGAATGTTTGATTGTAAGTAAGGATGCTCTCTCTTTAGATAGTATTAAATCCAAAGCATTATTCAGAGCTCCAAGAGAAGGTAATTGTTATACTCTCAATCTGTCTAAAAACAATTCGATTCGAAAAATGTTTTGTTGGTAACTTAGATGAAAGTTGGTTATGGCATAAACGTTTAGGACATGTCAATATGATTCAACTTGATAAACTACAGAAAAAGGAATTGGTTATTGGTTTACCAAAACTTTCTTTTAAAAATGATCTAATTTGTGATGCATGTCAAAAGGTAAACAAACTAAATCATCTTTCAAGTCGAAAACGGAATTATCAACTAATAGACCTCTCCAATTACTCCATATGGACTTAGTTGGACCAGCTAGAGTAAAAAGCCTTGGCGGCAATCTTTATACATTGGTCATAGTAGATGATTTCTCAAGATTCACATGGGTCATTCTTTTATCATCAAAAGATAAAACATTTGATCAATTTATTGTGTTTGCCAAGAAGGTCCAAAACGAGAAAGGATTCTCTATTGCGGTATTCGTACGGATCATGGTGGAGAATTTGAGAATCATGCCTTTGGAGAATTCGTGATAGTATGGGAATTAATCATAACTTCTCGGCTCAAGAACCCCACAACAAAATGGAGTTGTTGAAAGAAAGAATAGAGTGCTTCTTGAAATGGCAAGATCAATGCTAAATGAGAACCAAACATCTCAAGTGTTTTGGGGCGATGCTATGAGCCTTGCTTGTTACATATCAAACAGGGCATATCTCAGGAAGAAGTTGGACAAAACTCCTATGAACTCTACAAAGGAAGAAAACCCAACTTAGCTCACTTGCATATCTTTGGATGTAAGTGCTTCATCCACAATAATGGTAAGGACAGCTTGGGAAAATTTGATTCCAAAGCTGATGAAGGTATATTCTTGGGTTATTCAAGTAGAAGTAAAGCATATAGAGTTTATAATACTCGTAATCACACTGTTGAAGAATCTATGCATATTGTTTTCTGTGAAACCAAATCTAACAAGTCCTTGGATGATGATGATGATTTTCTGTGACAAACCAAACTTGTTTCAACAAATACGGAAAAAGATTTGCAAGATGATTACGGCGAAAAACATTGTGAAAATGCTTATGAAAACAGTGTTCAAACTCAACCAAAATCATGGAGATACGGTAGGAGTCATCCTCTGGATCAAGTGATAGGTGATGCAAATCAAGGAGTAAGAACCGAAAAAGCACTTTGAATGAAGTTACTTTTCGGCTTTCATTTCGAAAATTGAACCCTCTAAGATTGATGAAGCTCTTTCAGACAATGATTGGGTTATAGCAATGCAAGAGGAATTACATCAATTTGAAAGAAACCAAGTTTGGGACTTGGTGCCCAGACCTAAAGACCATCCGGTCATTGGTACTAAATGGGTATTCAAAAATAAATGTGATGAATCCGCCATAATCATTCGAAATAAAGCAAGGCTAGTTGCAAAAGGCTATAATCAAGAAGAAGGAATTGATTATGAAGAAACTTATGCTCCAGTAGCAAGATTGGAAGCTATAAGAGTTCTTCTAGCCTTTGCTTGTGTTAAAGGATTCAAACTTTTTCAAATGGATGTAAAATCCGCCTTTTTAAATGGTTTTATACAGGAGGAAGTTTATGTTGAACAACCTCCGGGTTTCCAAAATGAACATCATCCGGATCATGTTTATCACCTCAAGAAAGCCTTATATGGTCTTAAGCAAGCTCCTAGAGCTTGGTATGAGAGGTTAAGCACTTTCCTTCTTGATCAAGGATTTGTTAGAGGAAAAGCGAGATACAACTCTCTTTATAAAGAAGAATAAACTTGGTGATGTTTTAATAGCTCAAATTTATGTTGATGATATTATTTTTGGTGCTACTAATGATACTATGTGTGAAGAATTTGCCAAGACAATGCGGGGAGAATTTGAAATGTCCATGATGGGAGAACTTAATTACTTCCTTGGACTTCAAATCAAGCAACGCCATGATGGAATCTTCATTTCCCAGACCAAGTATCGAAAGATCTATTAAAAAAATATGGTCTAGCTGATTGTAATGGAGCGAGATACTCCAATGAGTTCAACGCAACTCGGATGCTTGATGAAAAGGGGACTAACTTCAACATCACTAAGTATAGAGGAATGATTGGATCATTACTCTATCTTACTGCAAGTCGTCCAGGACATTCAATTCGGTGTTGGAATGTGTGCTAGATTCCAATCTGCCCCATGGAGTCCCATCTTGAACATGTTAAAAGAATTTTTAGATATCTTCTGATACAAAGACTCTTGGATTATGGTTTCCCAAAGATCAACATGAACACTTAGTAGCCTATACTGATTCGGATCATGCGGGATACAAGGCGACGAGAAAAAGCACAAGTGGTCAATGTGAGTTCTTTGGAGGATCATTAGTGTCTTGGTTCGAGCAAAAGCGAGACCACGGTGGGCTGTGTCATCCACTTTGAAGCTGAGTATGTTGCTGCCTCAAGTTGCTTGTGCTCAAGTTCTTTGGCTCAAACAACAATTGTGTGATTTGGGAGTTCATCTCAAAGAAATCCCAATTCTTTGTGACAACACAAGCACAATAAGTTTGGCAAAGAATCTGTTCAACACACTAGAACCAAACATATTGATGTCAGGCATCACTTCATAAGAGATCATGTTCAAAAGAAGGATGTCAAAGTCATGTTCATCCCAACTCACTTGCAACTCGCTGATATCTTCACCAAGCCACTAGCAAAAGAACAATTTGTGTTCATAAGAAGAGAATTGGGAATGGTAAATCCCAATGAGTTGTAAGTAATTCAAATGTTAGTTATGTTTTTTTAATGATTATTGTCCACTAACTTAAGCATCGGAGTATGTAGATATGTTTTGTGCTGGATGTATATTGAAATCAAAATCCCAAACAATCGAGTGCAAGTAAAGCTGTCACAAACTCGAGCCTACCAAAGACAGACTCGAGCTCGAAAGAACCAGGCAAGAAATGCAACTATCAGGTCGCCAAACTCGAGCCTATTAGTGAACGGACTCGAGTTCGCGAGAGACAGAGAGCAACTCATCTCAGAGATTTTGACAGACTCGAGCCTATTAGTGAACGGACTCGAGTTCGCGGGAGACAGAGAGCAACTCATCTCAGAGATCTTGTGAACGGACTCGAGCCTATTAGTGACTCGAGCCTATTAGTGAGACTCGAGTTCGAGGGAGACAGAGAGCAATCCACCTCGAGAGAACCGAGACAGGACTCGAGCCTACGATGTGATCGACTCGAGCCTAGCAAGCAATTTCAAGGGTTCACACATACACTCTTGAATTCCAGGTAAGTAACGTTACACAAACTCGAGCCTACACTTAAGAACTCGAGTTTGCGTCGATAAAATTTCTTTAAAAACCTGTCTTTTCGTCTTCACTCTATCTCACCCTCGAGCCTAAACCTAAATTCTCCCAAAAATTTCTCTCAATCTCCTCAAACGAAAACCGAGAGAACATGGCGTCCAAACGATCTGCAACCCAAGATTCCAAATCCTCTGATCCTCAAGAACCCCAAACCGATCATACAAAAATCTCTCAACGTCCTCCCAGGGTAAAATCGTTTCCCAAACGATTCAAGCATGGAATTGACAAGCAAATTCCTGGTATTCCTATTACCCAAGCCACTCCAATAACCACAGTCAAGATGAATACCTCAAAGAAAGCTTCAGCTGCTGACACACCACCTCGAAGGGGCAAAGAACAGATACACAAGTCTCGAAAGACCACAACTAGTCAAACTAGCTCTCAAGCTCAATCATCCTCCCATCACCAACAACACTCTGTTCCTCAGGTATCTAGAGAAAACCCAGCCTTATTTGAAATTTACAATCATTCCTCCATCCCTAAAGGATTCTCTAGTGAGGATGTCACTCTATATGGTGAGGATGCCATACGATTCCAAGAAAACTATGAGGCTAAGAGTTTTGCCCTTACGTGTATGTCAATCTAGATGCTTTAAAAGAGGAATGTAACCTTGATCTTACCCACTGGCTTAGACAATTTGAACCTCTCATATCCATTAGAGCCTCATATAGTCCATCCTTTGTTAAAACCTTTTACTATTGTATGCAAAGTGATAATTTATTGGATGCGGATAGAAATTTGGTTGAGGAAAGGATTACCACATCCATTAGAGGAAAACAGATAACCATCAACTGCTGCATACCTTAATTCCCTCCTCCAAATCCAAAATCCTCCTCCTGTTGCTTCTCCAAATTATACGAATAGGCAAATTTTTCACTCCTCGGACCCGATGAGCTGTACACGATGCTTTAGAGATTCTGGATTTCACTCCGGTATCAATGCCTCCTAAGCAAAGAGCTGCTTGGTATATATACACTAGAAACTTAGTACAAAAGGGAGGCAATTTCACTCACTTTGCCAAAAGGACTTCCCTATTTTTGCCTCTATCATAGATCAAGTCCCTCATAACATAGGAGATTGGATCTTTAAAGAGATGTTCAAATTTCGTTTCCATGGAAGAAAAACATCCCAGATACCCTTTGCCAGTCTCATCTCAGTGATTATGTTTCATGAAAGGTGCAGTATTTACCACCAATGAGAAACACGAAAAACCAGCCAAATTTGGCCAGCATATCCTAAATTTGATGAGGATAAGCTTTGATCAAGGAAGTGATCATTCGAGCACCCTCAAGACCTACTAGAACCAGAGCTACTCAATCTAGAGTTCAAGAAGCTCAAAGTGCACCACCTCCACCACAATCCTTTCCCTCTGATTTGGATGAAAGAATAAAGACTTACATTGCCCAAGTTGTTTTTGATCTTTCTTCCAAGATAGAATCAGGATTCACCACAGTCAAGAAAGGATATGAGGAGTTCTCGATGCACAAGAAGATCTCATTCTTGAACATGAGATTATCAAAGAGAAAGTGCAAGGTCTCGGGGATCAAATTGGAGATCACTCAGTAAGCATCTCCACTCTTTTGGTGTCTATGTCCAGCCTCCATGACAAAATGGACAAAATTTTAGAAAATCAGTCCATCAATTCCATTTGGACCTAGCTCTTCGGCACCTCCACCTTCTTCGAACCAATCCCAACCTCCATAGCCCCTGAACCATCTACCCATGATCCTATTCTTCGGTCAACCTCTATCTCAACTCATCCTCCACTTTTCGATGATGCCAAAGGGGAGAAGAGTTGAAGTAAAGAAGGAGAAGTCAAGTTGTCAAGTTGTCAAGTTTTTTTTTTGAGATATATGTATGCTTGAAACTCTAAATGTCATTTTGTAAACCATTGAATGTTTTAGCTTATGCAATGACAATATGTGTTATGATTTATGTTAAGCTGCTAACTCTGATAGAATCAAAGTTTAAATGTTAAAATCTAATTCTGATGCATTTACACTGAACACTTATGCTTCAATGATTTCAAATGATCAAAACAGTGTTCTTAAAGGAGTTAATTGTTTACAAGTGTTGTCATCATCAAAAGGGGAGAATGTTAGTTCTCTATGTGTTTTGATGATTAATAACAATTGTAAACAAGTACGAATGCTTTTAAAATGACAAAGAGTCAAAATCACTCTGTCACCTCAAAACTCGAGCCTAACTAAGCAAACTCGAGTTTTACGCAAACAGAGAGCTCATCGGGATATTTTGGCATAACGAACTCGAGCACGAGTAAATAGACTCGAGCCTAAACCCTCATGATATAATAATAAAGAGTTTACAAACAAGTAAACTCGAGCACAGTATAGACAAGCTCGAGTTTTCCCATGGCGGGAAGTTTTCTAATTAAATTGTATCTCTTTAAACTCCGAGTTTATTCTTTTTGAGTAGAGTTCACTTGTTTCTATGGCTATAATTTAATGAACACTCGAGCCCAAGTATATGGACTCAAGCCTAATGCTTTTGTGTAGAGTTTACTCTATGGTTTGACAAACGAAGAAGAGTTTACAAAATAGGTAAACTCGAGCACATTATTACAAGCTCGAGTTTTCCCTTGTGAAGAGCTCCCAAGTTTTCCTTCTTTTCAAACTCAGAGTTTAAGCTCAAACCTCCAGTTCACTTCAATATGTCATGGAATAAATTAAGCTGAACTCGAGCCTAAGAATAATGAACTCGAGCCCTTCATCGAAGAAAGAAAAGCAAGTGTACAAACTCCGAGTTTGTACTCGTGCTCCGATCCACTCTAATCGAGCAACCAAAACTCTTAGGCATGAATAGTGTTAAACTCGAGCCTAATCACTAATGGACTCGAGCACCTTATCTTGTGAGATATTACTCAGTGTTCATTCGACAAAAGCTTAGAGAGTATTCGAACTCGAGCCTACCTTCGTGAACTCGAGTTCACATGGTGAAACAAAATACAAACTCCGAGTTTACATCAAACTCCGAGTTTGCTCTCTCGAAGATAAACCGAGATACTCTAAAAGCCTTACGAACTCGAGCGACTTGGAGAACTCGAGTTTAAGACGGAAGCAAATATGATCGTTCTTGATTTCATCTGATTCTTTTAAACTGCAAAACTTACCATGTTTATACGAATTGATTGCATTCATTTAGTATATTCAAACGTATTTAACTACTCTATATTGAGAATGTTTCGGTATTAAATTGGATCAAACGAATCATTGAATAAACGAAGAATCGGAAGGCGAGAATGATTTCACGCGTCCGGGAATTGAATCGGCCGAAATTCGGGACCCAACGGCTATAATCCTCATCAAACTGAATTTCAAATGAAGAACATGCTAAGTTGAGAAGTAACGGTCACATAGCAACTCACCACTATATAAGGAGCTGATTACAAACTTAGAAAGATAACGAAAGATTAAGCGAAACGAAAAGCAAGCTCAAGAGTTCTTATACATTCGGTTTTCTTTACGTATTGTATTTTGATATACAAAGAGCCTCAGTGTTTATCATTATCTTCTCTGTGAGAGAGATTTTATTCAAATTATTCATTCATTGTAAAAGATCTCAAGTCAAGGGGACTTGGAGATTGGGATTTGATTACAACTTGTAAGGGGAGTGTATCCTAGAGAGGATAATCCTTGAGTACGAGTGTGTATCGAGTTAAGTGATAGTAGAAAAACCCGAGAGTCGGGGGCGGACGTAGGTCAAGAATTTAGACCGAACCGGGATAAACTTTACGTGTCAAGCTCTTCTTCCCTATCTCTTTACGTTTAGCTTCGACTTGGGTGCAAAGTTATTATAAAAGTTTTAAAATCCCCAATTCACCCCCTCTTGGTGATTTCCTTTCGTTTTCAAGACTCAGTTGGAATGTTGAATGGAAATGGTTACAATGCTTTTTGTATGCTCAGAGACTGATTTGCTCGATCGGTGCTTGGTTTCTGCTTTGCATTTAATGAACTTCTGACATAAAGTGCTTTTGAGTTATTTGAAGCTTAAACCATGTTAGATTCATCTGAAACTCATAAGCAAATTGATTAAACTTGGTTAGGATCAATAATCAATAATAATATGAAGTACCCATGCCTTAAATCAGTGGATTGTAGATTACGAGAATGTTATTTTCAGAAACTAAGCGCCATGACTCGAGTCATTTATTCCCAACTCGAGTCATCTTTCAAAGTTTAGAAAAATTCATGTGTAAATGTGACTCGAGTCATTCTTCTTTGACTGGAGTCAAGTATGAACATAATGTAATCTAGAGAAGGGTGATTGGAGTCTTTTACCAATGACTCGAGTCATCTGATTTAAAATATACAATTAGAGAAGAGCTTCGAATGGCTTGACTTGAGTCATGTTCTCTTGACTCTAGTTAACCTCAGACAGAGGCGAAATAGCCATTTTATGACTCGAGTTACAGTAGGTTGACTCGAGTCATATCAGTAAAGCTTATCAGTATAAGCTCTCTGTGATCGCATGACTCGAGTCATATACTGGACGACTCGAGTCATATCAATTATCAGAGACTGATATCGAATGACTCATTTTGGAAAACTTGAAACACATCATGACTCGAGTTACTTAGTGACTGACTCGAGTCATGGCTCTTTTGTAAATTGATTTTTAAAACATCATGACTGGAGTCATGGATTCTTATTCGGAGTCATTTGCCATTAGAATGTGTTTTGCTTAAGTTCAAGAGACAAATGACTGGAGTCATAAACATATGACTCGAGTCAAACTAATATGAATTTGTTTTTCAAATTTTACAACACATTTGCATAAGTTAATCATTTCTTTTGATTTCCAATGGTCAGTTATCATCGAAACATACGGAGAACTAACAAGTCAAACCAAAACATATGCTGAATTTCCCTGCAATCTTCACTTAAGTCATATGGATTAGTTTCCTTGAAAGGATACTTAGATTCAATGAAACTCACATGCCTACTAACAAATATATATTTTTTTTCAAGTCAAGCAAGAGATATCCCTTTTGGTTATCAGGAAAACCAAGAAAAATACAAGGCACAGATTTTGCTTTCAGTTTATCATTATTTCTTAAGTCAGTTGCAAAAGCCAAAGAAACAAAAACTTTCAAGTTATCAAAAAAATGGATGTTTCTTATAAACCATCTCAAAAGGGGTTTTATAATTTAGAATTCTAGATGGAAATCGATTAACTAGATAAGTGGCCATTTTAATACATTCCCCCAATACTTAATTGGTATACTAGATTGCAATATGAGACCCCTAGCTACTTGAATGATGCTTCTATGTTTTCTCTCAACTACCCCATTTTGTTCTGGAGTATAAGGACATGAAGTTTGATGAACAATACCTTTAGGGCTGTTTGGTAAACCATCCGATGGACTTATAAGTCCATCGATGGGATAATAAGTCCATCAAAAATAAATGAGTGTTTGGGTCGAGTTTTTTGTTTGATGGACTTCATGCTGATGTGGGTTTTTTGAAGCTACATCATGGAGCTTATTATCCCATCAACTTCTTCTCCATCAATTTCACATATGGCCCCATTTGTTAAATGACCCTGTCCCACCCTCCCAATCTGGCTCTCTCTCCTCTCCTCTCCTCTTTTTGTCTTTCTCATTCGCTTTGCCTCTCATCTCCTCTCATGGTTCCTAACAATTCGAAACCCAGCAATTAATGGAGAAGTAAAAGCCGCGAGCTACCTCATGTTCTCCACCTTAAAAAGTCCCGACCTACCTCCTCAATTCACAATCGACCTACCTCGTCTCCTCTTCAATTCATAATCGACCTGCCTCGTCTCCTCTTCAATTCACAATCGACCTACCTCGTCTCCTATATGTTCTTCTTTGCGTGCTTCAATTCCACGCAATTCATTAAATATTCTCTTCTTCTCCATTGCGTCGTCGACTCGTCGTTGATCTCGCTGGATCCTTGTATGACCATGATACTTCTCCATTGTGTCGTCGTCGATCTCGCCGATAAAACCGTAATTCATCGTCCTTGTTCTTCTTCATTTATGCATTTACTGTATTTAAGCTCTGCTCTGCTCTCCTCTCGTCCTCGTTTGATTTTGGAATTTTATTTATGCTCTGCTCTGCTCTCATCCTCGTTTGATTTTGACGTTTTATTTATGCCCTGCTCTGCTCTCGTCCTCGTTTGATTTTGGGGTTTTATTTATGAATGTGGGAACAATAAAACAATACTGTATGAACTTATTTAGTTATTGTCTTCATCCCCCTGTGCCCTCATGAACTAACCGATTGAAGATACTGTATGAACAGTTGCTATCTGATTTACTGTATGAACTTATTTACTAGTTTGAAAATGGACAGTTACTGATTGACGATATTGTAGTTATTGTCTTCATCCCTTTATCTGATTTACTGTATGAACTAAGCGATTGACAAATACTGTATGAACTAAGCGATTGTCTTCATCCCATTTTTAAGTAGATACTGTATGAACTTATTTACTGGTTTGAAAATGGCCAGTTGTAATGCATAGCTTCACTGGTAATCCTATCTGATTTTTAATAATCGTTTGTGTTAACTTGCTAATTAGTGACATAGAAATATGACTACCATAGCAGCAGAATAGGATGTTGATTCTACTAAGACTTTCATTGACCTATGCATTGAGCAAATATATAAAAAACAATGACTTGGTTCATCATTTACGAGGGACGGGTGGAAGCACATTGTGCCCAAATTTAATGAAAAAACAGGAAAAGGATATACCAAGAAACAACTGAAAAATAGGTTAGATAGTTTGAAGAGCCAATGGACGGCTTGGGATAAGTTATTTTCAAAAGAGACCAGAGTATAGCCATCGACTATTCAAGGAATATGGTTGTTGCGGCATTTATGAGTAGTGGGAGAGGAAAATAAAGGTACCAAACTTCTAATATGTATTGTTATTATTACTAGCATTATTTTAGATAAATTTGATTTTGGTTGATTTATGCATGCAGGAGAATAAAGTGTATGGAAAATATAGGTATAAAGGTATGAATTTTGCTAGAGAATTGCAAGTAATATTCAGGGATGGTCTAGCATCGGGAGAGGAGCAGAATTGTCCATCGGCAACTAAACGGGTGTCACTTGGTGATGATGAAGATGATGTGTATCGACCACAATTGGACCTAGAAGAAGGCTCAGGGGATAGTGAGGAAGAGCTTTAAGGTACTAATACTGGAGGTAGTGTGCAAGTGCCAAGTGATTTAGAAGGCATGAACTTGACATCCAACACCCAACCTAGTGCACCTAGTGGTTTGGCAAGCATTGGGAAGAGAAAGAGGGGTGAAGGGGCAAATGGATCAAAAAAAAAAAAACGTCCCAGAAACAATTAGTTGATGTTGTTAGTGTGATAGCTGACGCCTCTAAGGATAGCGTAGATGCCGTCAAAAAGATATATGAACATGATGATCGAACGAGTGTCATTGTAGCTGAATTACTTACCATTCCGGAGATTGGCAGTGACATGGATTTTCGAAGGCGATGTTGTAATATGATGATGCACCGAACGCCTCAGAACATGCTTTTAGGCCTAAAAGGAGATAAATGTCTCTTGATGGATTGGTTGCACGAGCATGCCTACAATAGCCCACATTGGCAAAGGTGGCCTGAAGCATTAAACCCTACTATTTACATTAGTACTTTATATATTGTATGATGCATCTTTATTTAATGATACCTATTATTGATAGCATGTGGTATTGATACCTATTACTATCAATATATATTATTCAATGACATTTATTATTGATATTGATTTGATTAAGTATTGCAACATATATCACACAGGTTTCATTATATATCCATGGCAAGGTCGAGTGATGAGGATATTTCAGATAGTTCGGAGGAAGAAGGATTATCTCATGAACAAAGAAGGTCCCTACAACTTACTATTATAAATGAACAAATGACAAAATATGCAAAGATTGGTAACTTGATGGTTCAATATATCGCGCCATCTTTTTGCAAACAACCACGTAGAACTAGTAAGCAAACAGGGGCAATGTGGGTGCGGGAGGTTTTGCAAGGCCATGATGTAGTATGTCGGGAAAATTTCCGAGTGGAAAAACATGTATTCATTCACTTATGTTCTAAATTGAGAGAACATGGATTACAGCACACTCGGGAAATCGGTGTTGAAGAAATGGTTGCAATGTTTTTATATACAGTTGGGCATGGACAAGGAAATCGAATTATCCAGGAAAGATTTCAACATTCAGGCGAAACTGTTAGTAGGATTTTCCACAAGGTTTTAAAAGCTTCTTACCGTCTTTCAACAGAAAATATCAAACCACTTGATCTGGAGTTTCATCAGTGTCACAGGAAAATAGCTACCGATGCATGATATCACCCATTTTTCAAGGATTGCATAGGAGCAATTGATGGAACTCACATCAGGTGTGTGGTAAGTCAATCGAATCAAGACAAATATATTGGAAGAAAGGGATATCCAACACAGAATATCATGGCTGTCTGTGATTGGGATATGTGCTTTACTTTTGTGTTGGCAGGGTGGGAGGAGTCCGCACATGATGCTCGTGTCGTGTCCTGAATTCGCGATTGAGACTCCAAATATGAACTTCCCCCATCCACCTGACGGTATATCTCTGACATCCTCACTTCAATTACATTAATTTCAGTCTTTATTTCACATTTCCTATAATTTACTAATGTCAAATGAATGCCAACATTTATCAGGGAAATATTACTTGGTCAACGCTGGCTATCCAACACCAAATTGGATATTTTGGTCCTTATAAACGTGAGCGTTATCACCTTCCAGAATCGAGGCGATGATCGGGATTTGAAATCCCAATGAATACTTCAATTTTTATCATTCAAGTTTGAGATGCACGATAGAAAGGACGTTTGGAGTACGGAAGAATAGGTTTCACATCTTACAAAATATGCACTCATATAAATTTTGAACACAAGTCCGCATAGTTTGCACTACAATGGCGATACATAATTTTATCCTGAGATATTCCCAAAATGATGTGGAATTTGATGAAGCTGAAGAAGGAAATATGAGTGATGAAGATGATCCACTTGATAATGATGATCCAATTGATGAAGCATCCTCATTATTATCTTCACCACAAATGAATCGTCTTCGTGATCAAATTAGAAACGAACTTGTAGGGACTAGGTTTATTTAAGAACTTCATTATATTGTAAATTTTTTAATGGTAATTTTACTATTTTATTTAGTGAATTTATTTTTTATTTTTTATTTTTTATTTTTATCCCAAATTATCACATTTTATACAACATATGTGTGTGTTTTGTGTGAATTTGATTCATGCCCTTTTCAGTCATTTTTCATCTCATCCATCTTTTTAAAAGCTATGTCAAACAAGTGTCATTAGAAACAAAAGCCATTTCTACCACCGCTATCTCAAACACAAATCACATTAGAAAAAGTCCATCAGAAAAAAAAGTCCATCAAGAAAAGTTCATCAGAAACAAAAGCCACTTCTCACACAGCTATCCCAAACGGGCCCTTACTCTTTAGATATTGCTTTAATTCATTGTTTGTGAATTTTGTACCATTGTCACTTCTAAGCATCTTAAATGAAACTGAAAATTGAGTAAAGATATAGGCAATAAAGTCTTAAATACAGGTTGTAACCTCAGTTTTATTTTTAAGCAATAGAGTCCAGGGCGCCCTAGAAAAATCATCAACAATTGTTAAAAAATAGGAATATCCTTGATGTGTTGGAGTCCTATATGGACCCCATACATCAAGATGCAATAACTCAAAACAACAAGTACTCTTAATGCAACTGGAAGCAAAAGGAAGCTTAGTTTGTTTTGATTGAACACATATCTCACATTTATTATTAATAGTGTCTTTGTCACTACATTCGAAACTAAGATATTTCATTACAGTAGGAGGAGCATGTCCAAGTCCATGGTGCCACATGCACAATTGATTTATGTCCAGATTTCTATTACTGCTTTGTGTAGAATTAACAACATTACATGTTCTTTGAACAAAATTAACCATACTACATTGTCCATCAACAGTTTTCAAAATGTATAGGCCTTCAATCAACTTACCAGTCACCATCATCCTGCCATCCTGAAGGCCCTGCAGTAAACAAAACTGAGGAAAAAAATATAACGAAACACTGTTGTTCCTTTGTCAATCTAGCAACAAAGAGTAGGTTAAATTCCAAGGATGGAGCATATAATATCCCATTTACAATGATTTTGTCAGTTATAGAGGCACTACCTATATGTGTTACCTTTACTCTTGTGCCATCAGGTAATCGCAGGGGCTGGTGCCTTGCGTGCGTCTGACTGTGGATCCTTGGTTCGTGGTTCAAATCGCAGGGGCTGGTGCCTTGCGTTCGTTTGGCCGGCTGCAGATAAGATGGAGAATCGTGATTAATGGTCGAGTTCCGGCCCCTTTCTGGGTTCTTGGCGGAAAACGTAGCGGATCTTGGATCAGATCGTAGGGGCAAGGATGAGCATCTTCAATTGCCTTGCGTGCGTCTGGATCTTGGTGCAGCAATTCTTGATTCTCGGTTCAGAGCGCAGGGGCGTAGGAGCTATTTCAATACGCCTTTCGTGCGTTGCAAAGAAGAGGAGGTCATATAGTCGTGCGTTGAAGAGAAGAGAAGGTCATATAGTCTTCAACTTCTGAGTCGTAGGGTCCACTAAGCAAGAAGATCTTGGTTAATGGCTCTGATGCCATGTTATGCAATAAGAAAGGGACCTTGCAGACATTGACCTGAATATATCTTTATTAATGAAAAATGCAATCTGATACACATTATATGAGCATACCTCACATATATATAAGACAAACAGTATCTACTACCTATAACATACAATTACTAGAATAACCCTAAGTAATAACTATTTTTACAGTTGGTTTGGGATTTTGATTTGGTGGTTCTATAAAACACTTGAATGCTGGAGTATATATGTGTATATACAGGCCTCTGTGTGTCGTGTTATTAGAGCTTCCTTCTTTATCTAATTTTGATTACAAACTGAAAGTCTACTGTGTTGTTATGATGTTACCAGAGAGTATGATATATGGATACTGTGGATTGTTTAAGTTTACAAATTACGAGGCTTGAAGAGGTAGAAGCTGAAAGCTGATATAGACCTTGCTGTTTTATGTCTCAAAATGCTGAATCATTATTATGGATGTTTAAATTAAGTATATAGACTTTGCAATGAAGGCTTAAGTGCTGTGATTGGGGATGGAATTTGCTATAGAGATACTATTAGGGTAATATTCCAAAGCTGGGAAAGTTTTCCAAATTGCAGAACATGGCCACGCGATTCATAACGTGAGGCAAGAATATAAGTTGAAGTTAGCAAACAAGAACAAAGCAAAATAGTCAATTTAATGAATTAAGATGTTGGAAGCTCAGTATATATAGTGTCTTATGAGAAATTTGTTTCGTTGGAAGCACATTAATTTTTGGGAGTCCAATAAAGGAAGGAGATTTCATAGGAGAACGACACCGACCGTACAATTATTGTGGATGTGTAACCAAAAGCGGATAGCTATAGAATCAAACAGCAGGACGCTTAGATGATTAGTCTGGTACCATTGATATACCTAAAAGATAGCTTGCCTTGGGACACCGGATGGACTACAAAAGAAAAAATAATAATACTGCCAAGTTCTTTACATGACCCCAGAGGTGTCTTTTTTCATACTGCCAAGTTCTTTACATAACCCGAGTTGTCTTTTTTCATACTGCCAAGTTCTTTACATAACCCCACTCCTGAGTTGTCTTTACGAAAACAGTCCAACTATGTCTAATATTTGAAACGAGAGAATTTTTTAGAGTTGGTTGGAGTTGATAAGTATATATTTATAATTAAATAAGGGTAGATTCTGTGATATATTGGATTGATTTATTAAGATTTTGTACTTATTTAATTATCTTTATGTACTTATCTATCTTTTAATTAAATATAGGATAAAAGAATATTATAACGAGAAAATCTATTCATATCCTATTTTTGTTAGGCGAAATATTATGTGATCTAAAAGAGCGTGATTAAATTGAAAGAATATAATAATATATTTATAATATATTATTATATTCTATTCTAATATCATTAGAGAAGAAAAAGACGTACAGGATTAAATCCAAAAAGCAATTGAGATTTGGATGAAGGACGTGGGGTCCACACAAGGAAAGGATAAAACAAAAAGAAATTATATATTTTTTTGAGGCAGATCACGCACAGAAAACGCAAGCCATGGCCCAACAATATATATATTAAGTGAGGGAGAATTCAAAGGGGGAGAACGGAATTGAGCCAGCGAAAAGCACTGTGGGAATTGAAGGCGACTTGCGGAGGAGAACGCACATATTGGAGCAGCGCAATTGGAAAAGGACGGACGAATTCGCAGAGGCTGGAGCTGCTCACTGCAGAATAGTTGTGGTTTTCATCTCTTCTATTTTATTAACCTAGCCATGCTTGGTTAGTTTTCTTTACTAGTTAGGGTGCGGATGAACACTATGTTAATTTGAGTATTTATTTGAAATTCTCTATTGAATGTTATTTACCATATTGAATGAGTTATATTTACTTAAAGCCTTCTCAAAAGGCTTGATCACCTTTTAGATTGCCCATAGGTTAGTGCGTGAGCAATAGAGATGTTGGTGCACTTAACCAGAACCTTTAATTCATCATAAAATTGCATGACCTAGACATAGGCTTACAAATTTATGTGATCTTATAATTCCGGTTTACATAATCTTTCTAAATAATACTGAGACCAGGGACGGACCCAGGAATTTTACTTAGGGGGGCGAAAATAAAAAATATTACATTATAAATAAAAATACTTAAATACGATACAGATCTAATATACAAAAAAATTGAAAGAAATCTATTATAAAAATTAAGATAACTTCACTTGACTCTTACTCTACGTGTTTTCATATTGTTAAATTTGTCTATAATTGAATCCGTGCTAAAACTCAAAACTTGTCCAAAATCTTAACCCTAAAATATTCTCTAATTAGTATAAAAGTAGTATCATTAAAACGATCGGTGCACTTGCCACTTTCTTACGGTACATAGTATAAGACTCCAACCAACTTCGGCAAGTGCACCGATCGTTACAAGTAATAAAGTGTGTGAGAAAGAGATCGTCCCACGAGGAATAGTACTCCAAGATACTAATTCGTTATTTAAGCTTTAGTTGGATTTTCCAAATAGAGTAATAGGGTGAATTTTAACTAAAAGGTTTTAAATAATTAAATAAAAATAAGAATCAAGAATTTCAAGAATTTCAAGAACGTTTTAGAAAGATGATTAATAGAGAAAACGCGGCTAGGGCATAGAATTCCCCTATGTTCCTCTAAAGTATTGAATTAAATCCCTAATTGAGATTATTATTCCCATAGCGACGATCAATTCTCTAATATTTAACTAAGTCCCAATGTCTTGATGCTACCTTAGTCGTTATCTTTAAAAATAACCTAATGTCTCAAGTATTATTTAGAAAGATTATGTAAATCGGAATTATAAGATCACATAAATTTGTAAGCCTATGTCTAGGTCATGCAATTTTATGATGAATTAAAGGTTCTAGTTACGTGCACCAACATCTCTATTGTCATGCACTAACCTATGGGCAATCTAAAAGGTGATCAGTCTTTTGAGAAGGCTTTAAGTAAATATAACTCATTCAATATGGTAAATAACATTCAATAGAGAATTTCAAATAAATACTCAAATTAACATAGGGTTCATCCTCGCCCTAACTAGTAAAAGAAAACTAGCCAAGCATGGCTAGGTTAATAAAATAGAAGAGATGAAAACCACAACTATTCCTGCGTGGCTGTCAGTACTTGCTGAATTGCATCAGTCCTTTTCCAATTGCGTCGTTCCAATATGTGCGTTCTCCTCTCCGTGCGTCTTCAATTCCCGCTGTGCTTTTCGTTCGTCAATTCCGTTCTCCCCCTTTGAATTCTCCCTCACTTAATATATATATTGTTGGGCCATGGCTTAGATTTTAGCGTGCGTGATCTGCCTCAAAAAATATATAATTTCTTTTGTTTATCCTTTCCTTGTGTGGACCCCACGTCCTTCATCCAAATCTCAATTGCTTTTTGGATTTAATCCTGTACGTCTTTTTCTTCTCTAATGATATTAGAATAGAATATAATAATATATTATAAATATATTATTATATTCTTTTCAATTTAATCTGTTGCCTCTTTTAGATCACATAATATTTCCTGCCCAACAAAATAGGATATGAATAGATTTTCTGTTATAATATTCTTTTATCCTATATTTAATTAAAAGATAGATAAGTACATAAAGATAATTAAATAAGTACAAAATCTTAATAAATCAATCCAATATATCACAGAATCTACCCTTATTTAATTATAAATATATACTTATCAGCAAATAAATACAATCTCCTTATAAAATATAGTCCATTGACACTAATAATAAACATTCAAACAATCAAACACACACAAAAGAAGAACAAAAGGAGATGGTAAAGAAATGAATATTATTACTTTGGGGAAAGTAAAATCTGTCTTATAGTAGTGTTTATAGATAATCGGACCTTTTACTTAAGGCCCAATATGATGATTAGAATCATATTTAGACAGTGAAACCAGTCATTTTCAAAGTCGGAACTTATTTAGGTGCTTATCAAAATGATGAGTATCCCCAATTATTAGATTTGGACCATTAAATTTGATTTGAATTCTCCAATCATTAGCTTCGGACCATTCAAAATGATGAGCTAAGCTTTTGCTTATCTAGGTTTACACTCTTTTTGTTTCTTTATATATATATATATATATATATATATATATATATATATATATATATATATATATATATACTATATATATTTTATACCTTAATATAAAATATATTTGAGGAGTTGATTTTAATCTTAAATATAAGAAAATTAAGGAAGCGGTTTTGGTCCGATACAAAGGAACGTCCGTTGCGTTTTTTGCCTAATATAAATTATTACCGCATGCGGTAAATTATTAGGTGTTTTTTAGCAATGGGCGTCCTTTGCATCGGACCAAAGCCGCGCCCGAAAATTAAAGTTTTCATATTTATCAATATTTTCTTAATTTACCAACTTTTGACACTCATTCAAACAATAATCAAGAAAGAGAGTACGTAAACGAGAGACTTAAGGAAAGTGATTAGGGTATTTCATAAAATCTATGTCATATTAACTAACTTAACCAAATTTTTTAATTTAATCAAATTAGGTAAATATGTCTAATATTAAGAACTGAAAGAGTGTGTGTGTAGGGCTAATTGTAAATCCACCCATGAAGTATTTGTGAAAACACACGCCCTACTGCAAAATTGTAAATATATGACAATTAATACTTGACGGTTAAATAAATTAGCCGTTAAATATCACTTTCATATTTTATTTCGGAAAAATGAAAAACATATGTGATCGTTCTATGTAAACAAACACCAAGTAAAAGATATATATGATCATCCAATGTAAGAATCGTCAAATATAATACAGAGTTGATGTGTGCTAAGAAATAATTGTCAAGTAAATTATTCGTCTTTCCACCTCCGTGCTTCAGCCTTTCTTTGACATGGTAACCAAGTGCCTTTTCATTACCCACTACTACACACAACTGCTCTTCGTCGTTTTTCATCATGAAATGGTGGTTTGAAGCCGTCACATCCACTCTATTTAAACTCTTTATTTATTTTTGTTTCTTACTTTTCTTCATTGGTTTCCTCCTTTTCTTTTTTTCCCCTATAAGAGATTAGGGATAGGATATTGTCACTACCAATTTTATGTCACTACCAAGTCACTACTACTATTTCACCATTAGATCAGAATCTCATCTACCTTTATCATTTCTCTTTCCTATTGAAATTCTGATCTGACGGTAAAAAAGTGGTAGTGACATAAAATTGGTATTGACAATATCCTATCCCAAAAGATTATTAATTTTTTCTTAAATTATTTTAAAATTAAGATTTTCAAGTACATTTATATTTCTATTTCTTGGTCTTTGCGATTTTTGCGAAATTGAAATATCTTTTTATATTATTCCCTCGGTCCTAAATATAAGATAGAGTTGATTTTTTTTAAGAGATTATGGACGATAAAAATAAGTTACTTGATTATAACAAATGTTGTATATCATTAAATTAAATATTAGTTTATAAGTTAAACAAAATAATTTGGAGAAAAACAATAAATAAAAATATTTTAAAGTAATTTAATTAATTTTTTAATATCTCCAAAAAAGTCAACTATATCCAAGAAAAATGCCTTCGTTTACTACTTCACGTTAGCCAAAAGAGGGTTCCTTTAAATATTATCCATAATAAGTTAAAGTTTTCTTAAAATCTATTAAAGAATGTTAAAAACAATAACGTTGACTTAAAAGACTTGTACAACATTATAAGGGCGATGGTTATTACACAACTCTATTATAGAATAAATTGAATTTATTAAGAATATCATTGGGTGAGGGTAAAATATTAGAATTACTTAATTATAATATTTTAGCCAACAATTTTACAACTTAAAAAGCAAAAAGAATATAACAAGAATGGATGGAAAGTAATCATAGAAATTTTAGAGATGATAAGAATGAAATTATAGTGATATTTGCAAACATTAAATAGGAAATTATCCATCAGAACTAGATTCTGCCTGCCTAAAAGGCTATCTGCACAAGTGGTGAATTATGTGAGAATAGTGAATCTGGTTGATAGTTGATTTTAATTGTTTAAAATTTTTTATACATTTTTTTAAATAAAATCGTAATAATATTCTTATAAAATGTTAAATATGGAGTATTGAAATTTTAATCCAATGCTAGTTTGTTTTAAGTTGGTTGACAACAAAATTAGAAAAGGCGTATACACTGAACACAAGCCATGTAAATCATGATTTCTTAAACATAGGGAATATACCGAGATATTCTTGTATAAACTTGGTTTACCACTTCATTTGTAGTCTGAACGGTTAAAATACAACAACTCATGAGCTGATTTGACAACTCCTAAATATTAGCAGGCATATTAATAAAATTAAAACATTTCACAAGGTTCACTTTTTCATTACATGTAAAATCTTAATTAAGGGATTCATTTTTTAAAAATAAAAATAAAAATATGAAATACATGAGTAACCAACTAGGATTAATGTTGGCTGAGTTATTGTATTTTAATTGGTTAGACCACAAATGACGTGGCAAACTAGGTTCACACAAGAATTTCTCAGGTAATATATATAGTTTGGCGCACAAAACCAATCACTTTTAGGGGAAAAATAAAAAAATTGTCCACAATATAAATTATTTGAAGAGTAATTAATGCTTATTTATCAATTTTACTCTTGTAATTAATGCTTCAATGTCACTTTTTGTAATTTTCTCTTTCCTTCAAAATTTTATTTAATATGGATAAAGGGTAAAAAAAATTAATTTAAGACAGATTTAATAAGTTAAATTTTATTTTATTTTTTGTTTTAATGAATTAATTGCAGTGATTTATATCGTGAATAGAAATGAGTGCATACCATATACTATATAGTACATATAATTTAGGTCATAATTTTTTAATTTTCAAAAATCAAACTATTCAAATTTAATCAAAGGTAGAAGTATATATTTAGTCTTCTAACTTCGCCCAAGGTTAAGGTTTTATTTTAGTCTTTTAAGTTTATGAAGTATTTTTTTTAGTTCTTTATGCCTAACGTTGTTAACAAAGAATGTCAACATATATTGAAATTTTGAAGGTTGAAAAACATTTTCAAATGCCGCCATATTAAGTTTATTTTTCAAAATAACAATAACCAGTTACAAAAAATAATCATTTGAGACCAATTAACAATATTAGGGTGAAATTATTGAGAGGCCAAATTGAAACTTTGTCCAAAGTTAGAGTACCAAACACGCTTTAATTTGCCTCTCACATATGCATACACACATATATATGTTTGCATATACACATTCCGAATAATTAAAGTGATTGCATATTTATACACATAGTTAGATATGTATATATTATTTGTGTGATGAGAGAACCATCATCAATGACAGGTACAAGGATGAGATATTTTGCAGATCATCAGCAGAAGATGATGAAGAAGAAGATGGTGCAACCCAAGATAGGGAGCATTAAGCGTCATATATTTTTGGCTATCTTCAACTTTATGGCCAACATGATTTCCCATATTTGCTGCTGTAATGATTCAAATTAGGGGGAATTACGCTTAGGACAAGGAAGGCACATTATTACAAGCAAATCCTTTAAAATCATCAAAATATGGAACTAGTCTCAAGTGACATATGGGTAATATATATATTACAATTGTGAAAATATGTCATTGCCCTTTGAAGTCATTACATTCAAACTTTGTTATTTGTGTGACTTGAATGGGGCAAGGGCGTTTTTTCACAATTAGAACATATTATCAATAGGTCCCTTAGGATTTGTTGGATATTTGATGATTTAAAAGGGACTTGCTTGTAATAATTTGTCTTCCTTAAGACCTCAATGCAATTTTCCCTTCAAAGAAATTATATATAATGCCCTATTTTTATTGTGTGTTTTGATTCCTGAATTACATCCTTCTTGTCGTCTTCTTTGTTTTTGCATGTGTTAGGAAGCCTCTATGTTCGCTACTGGTTTATGTTTCTTTCTTCTTTTAAGTAGATATTTCTTCATCGTTTTCATGCATAACAGTTTGATCCATAATGATATTGATGAGCCGCGTGTTATGTCTTCTATATTTATTTATTAGATGATGCCAGATATGTTGTGTGTGTGTGTATATATATATGTTGCACCTTGAGAGATGAGTTATATCATATATGTACGTGTTGTATGGCTTAGGGCTTATGTATAATTATATATATTTAGTATTGATTTTTTGTTATCAATATTATTATTGTAGTTAAACTCACGAGTTGACTTTTAAATTAAGTTTACTGGTTTTATGTTTCTACCTTATCAAATCATGTCAAATCACTCTTAAACTAGTGATAATTATTATATCATTAGAAGAAGGGATAATTAATTTGCAAGCCCTTATAGTTTCAACCGATTTTTAATTGGGGCCCTATAATTTTTTAGTAGGTCCTTATGCTTTCACTTATTTTTAATTCAGTCTCTATACTTCTTTTTCTTTCTTATTAGATTCTTATAGTTTCACATGATCTTTAATTGGTCTCTGTATTTTTTTACTTATCAATTTAATTTAAAATTAAATAAACAAACAACATTAAAATATTAATATTAATAATAAAATTAATTAAATAATTAGAAAAATATAATTAGTATAAGAAAGTATTATATATAATTAGGGTTTAATATTTTTGTTTTTACCGCAGAAATTTTTTACGCGGACTCACATAAAAGCAAATGGGTCTCATTGTAAAGAGGAGAGAGAAAAATATTAGTGGGACCCACTTACTTTTATATAAGTGTGACAGAAAAATATTTTTGGGGCAAAAGCAGAAATATTAAACCCATATAATTAATATAATTAGAATAAATAATTATCATTATATTTTTAAAAAATTATATTATTTTGATTCTAACTTTATAATTATGAAAATAAATAAAAACAAGAACTATAAAATAAATAATATAATTATATGTTTGGTTACAAATTTTAAATATTATTAGGAAAATTATTATAGTAACTTAATACTTATAGAGTATTATTATTTAGCGTTTCTGCTTTTGCTGCAGAATTTTTTTTCCTTCCAAACTCACATAAAAGTGAGTAGATCTCATTTTAAAGAGAAGAGAGAGAAAATATTAATAAGACCTACCCAGTCTAATGTGAGTGTGGTAGAAAAGTATTTCT
The DNA here is from genome assembly GCA_025563575.1 of Acacia pycnantha. NCBI lineage: Eukaryota > Viridiplantae > Streptophyta > Magnoliopsida > Fabales > Fabaceae > Acacia > Acacia pycnantha. Next base: position 67,633 of record JAMWYP010000556.1, on the reverse strand, counting down.
ACAACAAAACCAGAAAAAATAAACCCATTTATTTATACAATAATATTAAAATTATTATATTTTATATTTATGGAATAATATTATTAGAGTGCATGGATTAAAGAATAAATTTTTTTACAGACCTAATTAAAAAATAAATGATACTATAAGGACCTGATATATATATATATATTTTTAAAAAAAACTACAAGGACATGATTAAAAACAAATAAAAGTATAAGGACTTGATAAAAAGGGGAAAAACCATAAGAACCTACTTAATTGGCTGAAACTATAAAGACTTGCATATTAGTTATCCCTTTAGAAAAAAAAAAAAAAAAATCAGAATATATAAGTTCTTTAATTACGGGAAAAAATACTTCCCGTCTCATATTTCAATAAGATTTCATTTCTGCCCCCTCTCCTAAAAAATTTATTTATTGCTATGTATTTTTAGAAAATAATTTCTCCTATAAAAGAATTCTCTTGATTCTTCATCTTTTCCCCTATTCATGGCTCTTCATCCAAATAGTTTAGAATTTGGCTTAACAAAGGTTATGGCTCCACATAAAATGAAAACGTAGAAAGATTGAAAAGAGAATGTCATACCAGCTGATGAAACATCAATCTCCATAACTGAAAAAAGAAGAAAAAAGAAAAAACAGAGAAGAGTGATGAAATATATATAAAAAATATTTTAAATAGAAAGCTATTGGCTCAAGGTTTGTATGTGAAATACCTTGATTATATTACCTTTGGTCTTTTCACTCTGATTTAGCTTGTGAAGAAATAGACAATCCACTCTCTCTCCAACTCGTCTCACTCATCTCCTCTGTTCACAAGTCTGTCTCTCTTCTGATGACTAAGACGAAGAACCAGCACTGAACCTCGCCTCTCAGCTCGACGGAGATGATTATTCGAAGAGGATGATGAAAAGTAGGCGCCTCTCTTGATCGGGTCTCAAGCTCTGGTCTTTAGGTCTTCCAATAACCTCTCCACAAAATGATGCCGTTAGTACTTCAAAAGAAAAGGAAAATAATAATAATAATAATAAAAAACAACCTTAAAGTCCTATCTTATATTTTTGTTTTATTACTTTTATATTATTATAATTTAGGTTAGAGTATACTTTTAGGCCTTTAAGTTTACCTAAGGTATACTTTTAGTCTGTTAACTTTATAAAATATACTTTTTGACTTAAAATTCTAATATCGTTAATGTTTCTAACAAAAAAATGTTGACGTAGCAAACTTAAGTGATGTTTGTGTAATTAAATATTATTAATCTTAAATTCAATATATATGTGTAAATTTAAAAATATCTAAAAACCTAATTTATTTATTCTTTTAATTCATCGTAAATATTCCTATTTAAGAATAAGCACAAAAGGACATGGTGAATCCCGCCATTTCGTTAATTTCTTGGGATTGAACAACACATGAATGTGATTTCTTGTCGCGGATTGGTTTCTTATCCTTTAGCATCTTGAAAGTGTCGCTTAGTGTCCTATATATCATGACTTTTCCCGGCTTTCTTGTCCATGCCCTTTATACAAAGTTACAAACTCACATAGTATCTTATTATGAATAATACGAGTCAACTTGTTTAGATTTTTTTTTTTTATATAAAAAACAAAATGACGATAAAGCAATACAATTTGGCAATAGTTAAAATGCTGAAGTGAGATCTTGAGAAATTACAAAATACAGACTTTCGAAAGACCCTAATATTAATAACATAATAATCAAAAAAAGCATTATCAAGATTTCCTGCCATGCAAATTGTTCATGTTTGATGAACAATCTAAAAGAGGCTTGAAAAAAAAAAGATAATAAAAGGCCTGTGTCGCATATCTTAAAGAGTGCAACATAAAAGCACTTGGAGAGAACCATATTGACTTTGTAATCCATGAAGAAAATATTTCCCGCACTTTTTGTACATGGGTAGACTAATGTTCCAACCCCATCTTGTGCAAAGACATTAATTGAGAAGCAACAGGAAGATTTAATCTGATAACCTTTTCCCAGTTTAAATGTTTTGGCGAAAGACAAATCTTGAAAGTTGACCATTTCCTTTATCTCCTAATTTTGCTAAAGGTAATTTGTGTTTTACCAATTACCATGACATAAAGCTTGATTCCTTTTCTTCCATAAGGGCGTGTTTGGTATGAGGGATTTGAATGGGAGGAGATGAAGGGAAATTTTTATGAATCGAATTTAAAAAAATTGGAGAAGTTGGGTTATAAAATTTTAATTAAGAGACGATGTACAATAAATGAGTGAGAAAAATTAATTAAAACTTTTAACCCCACTTCTCTAATTTTTTTTTTTAAATCCCACCCAAAAAGTTTTCCTTCCCCTCCCCTCATACCAAACAGCCCCAAAACTGTGCAAGAGATGTATCATCTGGTAAATCAAATCTGGTAAATCAAATGCATCAGGTTATCCTTATGAAGATTGAGGAAAATATCTTATATCCAATCCTTGAAATCTGGAAAGTTAGAACTAGGAACATCAATATATTAAGACAATCATACCACATACTTCTAGTTAATGGACAAGCTATAAAGAGATTATATAGAGTCTTCTTTTGTATCACAATCAAACAAACATTGGGTTTGAGTTGGAAGGTGATGTCGAGTTAGTATGTCACTTGATGGCAGACAATTATATGAAATGGAGCTTCCACATAAACCGCGAAGTGGTCATCAAGAATCACTACTACAAAAAAGGGTTACTACTTCCCTAAAAAACGTCCTTATTTTTAAAAAGGAAGTTAAAAGTAAACGTAGTGGCATTCTTGTAATTATATAGTTGAATTCTAAGCATTTGGCGTCCTAAACTAATCTTCAGGACGCTTTTAATTAGATAAGGCGTCCTAAAATAATTTAAGAACGCCAAATATTAAATTTTTAGCACCAAAAATTACCGCCATGGCGCACTTTTTCGCGAAATTTTTGGCGCTTAGGAATTCTTTTAGGCGTCCTGAATACAAGAACAGGACGCCTAAATTATCTTATTAGCGTCCTGATTTTATATCAGGACGCCTAAAAAAAATTATTGGCGTCCTGAAACATATTCAGGACGCCTTTATCGAATTTTAGGCGTCCTGATATAATTTAAGGACGCCTTTGCTTGTTTTAAGGCGTCCTAATTTTGTACCAGGACACCTTTATTTGTTTTTGGGCGATTCATATGTCAGGACGCCTTAATTCTAATATATACTTACTCCGCACACTCTGATCTATTATTTCCTCTGCACTTCCATTTTAGTCGAAATCCCACTCACGACGAAAGCCCCAATCGCTATCAGCCACTCTCCCTAATCGCGATTGTCGTCCATCGGCAGATCCGTCGGTCTCATCTCCGTCTTCCCTCTTTGTGGCAGTGTCCGTCGTCGGCTCTTGTTCGTTGTCTCGTCCATTACCGTCGCCGGTCTCCTCTCCTTCTTCCCTCTTCGCTTCCCTCTCGCTGCGGCTCTAACGGTACGCAATCAAAACCTTAATTAATGCTTTTGCTTAGCTTATGTTGCCATTCGAGTTTACATATGTAGGGGGCTCTTGAAGTTATATATAAGGAAGTGCAAAAAACTCATGACTTACCTTAACCTTCAACTTCTTTGCTTTGTTTTTGCCTTCTTTTTTGCTTGATGCTTCATTCTTGTTCTTTCTTTAATTTTCTTGTGTATGTGCCGACCTTGGGCAGAAACTGAGGGAGCATTTGGTCTTAAATATTAGTTAGATTTAATGTGCATTGAAGTAGCTGATAATTTTGAAATTTCCTTAGTTAGTAATTAAGTTTTGTTAAATTATGTTGAAATGGTTTGTTGTTGAAATTTTGGGATGTCTTATTGTTAAGGGGAAATCTTGCAAAATTTTTTTACAAGATTGAGAATATGAATCATGCATGTCATTCTTGAAGTTGATTGTTGTTGGAAATGTCTTAGTTGGTAATAAAATGGGTCATAGTTGGATGAATTCTTTGAGAACTAGTGAAGAATATGAGAATGGGGTGGAAGAGTTTATTGAATTTGCTAGAAGGAATGTGGCTACAAAAATGGGATGTATTATTGTCCATGTGTTAATTGTTTAAATGGGATTCGAAGGGATATTCTGATATAAGGGATCACCTAATTTGTGATGGAATAAACCTTCGATACACAACGTGGATATGGCATGGTGAGGAAGTAAGTACCGGTCGCCCCACCAAAATGAACTAGAGGTAGATGATGATGATGATGGAATGGAGAGGATGATTCATGATGTTGAGGTAGAATCTTTTGCACAATCGCATGAATATGATAGCGTCCGGAGTGATGCGGAGACACCTTTGTTCCCCTGGGTGTACTAAGTATACACGGTTGACTCGGACCTTACAATTGGTCAACTTAAAGGCAACTTGTGGGTGGACCGATAGCGCTTTCACGTCGTTGCTTGAATTGTTGTGTGATATGTTGCCGATGATAATGTACTTCCAAATCGTATGTATGAAGCGAAGAAAATCTTGTCTACCATGGGCATGGAGTATAAAAAGATACACAGTTGCCCTAATGACTGCATATTGTACAAAAATGAGTATGAAGGCCTTAGTAATTGTCCGAAGTGTAAAACTTCAAGATACAAAGTGAAGAAAAAAGGTGGTGGTTCTGGAGATAAGACAACAAAAGGCAACCTTTGAAAGCATTGTGGTATCTTCCAATAATACCGCGGTTTAAGCGTCTCATTTACTAGTGAGGCAACGGCGAAGAAGTTGAGATGGCATTCGATGAGAGAGTATCGATGGAAAATATCTTCGGCACCCCGGTGACTCTCTACAATGGAAGAAAATAGACGAAATGTTCCCTCAATTTGGCGTTGAGCCAAGAAACCTTCTACTGGGCTTTGTACTGAGATGGCTTCAATCCGTATCGAACTCTTAGTAGCACCCACAAAGTGCATGGCCGGTTCTCCTTGTAATATACAACTTACCTCCCGGCTATGTATGAAACGCAAGTTCGTGATGCTTTCTATGATGATTTACGGACCAAAACAGCCAGGAACAATATCGATGTGTACTTGGCGCCTTTGATTGAGGATTTGAAGAAGTTGTGGGAGGAAGGCGTAGATGTGTTTGATGCATATAAGAAGGAGTCCTTCAAGTTGCGTGCAATGATATTTACCACGATAAATGACTTTTCTCGCATACGGAAATTTGTCGAGTACAGTGTGAAGGGGCATAAAGCATGTCCAATATGTGAAGGCATACGTACTTCCATCAACTAAAGCACGGGAAAAAAACGGTCTACCACGGTCACAGGAGGTTTCTTCATCGGTTCCACCCGTATCGTAAGTTAAGAAAGCGTTTTAACGGCCAACCGGATCATAGAACGGCTCCAAAGGCATTGACCGGAGAGGAAGTTTATAGCCGGGTGAAGCATATCAGTGTCATATTGGGTAAGAAGCAAAGGATTGTGGGTCGGAAGAATATATGGAATAAGAGGTCAATTTTCTTTGATCTTCCATATTGGCGTAGTCTTGATGTCAGACACAATCTCGATGTGATGCATGTGGAGAAAAATGTTTGCGATAGCCTTGTCAGTACTCTTTTGCACATACCAGGGAAGACTAAGGATGGAATTAATGCGAGACTAGACTGGTTGATATGGGAATAAGAGAACGGTTACATCCACAACGGCTCATACACTATCAAAAGCGGAGAAAAAAAGTTTGTGTGGGTGTCTATATGACATTAAGGTTCCACAAGGATATTCTTCTAATTTGAGAAGGTGTGTTTCAATGGACGATTTGAAGTTAGTGGGAATGAAGTCCCATGATTATCATGTGTTAATGCAACAACTATTACCAATAAAAATCCTTATCGACCGAAAGTCTCAATAGTTGAGAGATATGTAGTTGAAGAGGCTATGGACTTCTGCAAGGATTATCTATCAGGGGCGACAATACAATCTCAGCATGACGAGGGGATAAGCGAGGGACTCGAGGAGTCAGACTGAAGAATATGCCTCGTGAAGAGGTGTTGCAAGCACACTTGTACATCCTGAATAATATGGAAGTGGTTCAACCATACATTGATGAACACAGGAAGAGTTTGAAGAATATGAATCCAAGGAAGAATGACATGCAGATAGCTAATGAGCAAAAGAAGACATTCATAAAGTGGTTCCAGCAGAAGAATTGCACGAGACCGGTGTGTCGGATACAATTGAGTGGTTAGCTCCGGGGCCTTCTTTTCGTGTCATCACATGGAGTGGTTATGATATAAACGGATATTCTTTCTACACAAAAGACCAAGATGACAGAAGTTCTGTGCAAAATAGTGGAGTGATGGTTGAAGCTGAATCCATGCACTTTTCGAGTTCGAAAGACAAAAACCTGGTTTTAGCATCAATGGCTTATTATGGAGTTATTGAAGAAATATGGGAGATGAGCTACAACAAGTTCAAAGTTGCTTTATTCAAATGTAAGTGGGTTAGCAATAATGCTGTTGTCATAGATCCTAAATTTGGATTTGTCTCAGTTGACCTTCAACGACTTGGTCATAGAGATGAGCCATTCATTCTAGCAAGTCAGGCGAAGCAAGTGTTTTATGTTACAGACCCTGCTGATAAAAAAATGTCTATTGTGCTTCAAAGTAAAAAAGCAGTATGGTGAAGAATGCAGAACCTTGATGATACACTCCTTTCTCAACAAATCCACCTATAACACGTGAAGTAGAATTGATAGATGATGAAGAATATGATGCAAGAAACGATCATTGTGAAGGAATATGGGAAACCATATGAAGATTGCACACTTATGTACGTGATCGCTCCATGATTCTCAAATGCATTTGATATTTTTGTAGATTGCACACTTGAGTTTATGGCTTGTTTTCCAATTTACGGTTTTTGATAGTGTTGCTCCGTTCTTGGATGAAGAAGTTGATACTGTTCGAGACGTGTTTTGGCTAGACATCTTTATGTGAATTTGACATTGTTGTTGGCTGGTACTCGGTAGTGCACTTGTTCAAATGTTTAATGCGAATTTGACATTGTGTTCATCCTTATGTATTTCATTTTGACATTATATTGTTGTTGATATGGTCATCATGAATTTCATGTATTTCAAATGTTCTTGTGCACTAGTTTATATGTTTCACGGTTAAATCAGCTGATATATGTTAATGAAGGAAGGTTATTTTTAAACCGTGGCTACCTAGTGGATTGTAAATATTGTATTCTTGTTTTGCAGACAATTTGAGAATTTATATTAATAAAACGTATCATTTTAAAAATAAAAACTCAAATAAAACGTCCGGAAAGTAAAAAAAGGACGTGTAATACCCGGATATTTATCTGGCATATTATAAATAAAAGTTGGATAATTCTGATAAGTGAAAATTCAATCTCCAGTCTTGTATAATTATAGCGTATTTTCTAAGTTGAATTTCTACAAGAAATTAGGGAATTTAAGGGTCAAAGAGCCAAAATGACCAAAATGCCCCTGAAAAGGGTAATTAACTTAGGAAATTATGGAAAAAAATACCAAAAGGTAGTAAAATGACCAAGTGAATTAGGAGAGTATATTATCCCTAATTATGATAATTTTATAAATTATGAACTTGGAGGAAATAAGCAAGAATACTCAAAAAGTAATAAAAAGACCAAAATACCCTTGTAATTTCTAAAAATGCAAGAGGCATGAGAATACTAATGTTAATACCAAAGTATGAAGGTAATAAGGCATGGTAATTAAGAAAATTATCAAGAAGTGATAATGAAGTAATTAAGTAATATTGGGCTAATTACTTAAGCATAAGCAAAAGGAAATTCAGTAATAATTATGTGAAGCTCAAAAATTAGTGGAAATTAGTGAAATATTAGTGCAAATGTATTTACTAATTAATGGGAAATTTTTATGAAAAATCATTGAGTTTAGGTATTTTTAGACCTAAGTACAAGAATGGACCAATTAGGGATTTTTGTTGGAAATTTTGGAAAAAATAAATAAATAAATCATTAAATAATTAATTAAATAAAAAATAAATATTTATTATTTATTTAAAGAGGCCAGCCGAAATTCAAGGCAAAATTAAAAGAAAAATAAAATAGAAATAGCATAGGAAACAAGTTGGCCACTTGCAACATATTTTAATAATATAATTTAATTAAAGCAAAAATCATGAATAGTAATTTTAAAATTAGGAAACGGATCCTATCTAGAGATCTAGGAATAGGAATTCCAAGGTCAAGGTAAAATATTGATCAGTGAGTTTTTACCTTTAAGTGACCTCTTCCGGAAGTTAATTCTGAGGCCGTTTGTGCATTTTCCTAATAAAACAAAATAGGGAAAAATGCATATAGGCATAATTTTGGAAAAGAGGAAAATAAATTCTAACTCAACATTTAGGAATGGGTTTGAATTTGTTTAGACATATTTGGAATCAGTGAATTATTTCAAGAGATTGGTATCTCCGAAACGAATTACACAGGACGCGTTCGGACACGTTTCGAGGAAACTTCAACTTGGACTGTTGGAGACCTATATGGAATCAAAATTTAGGTTAACTTGGACATTTCTACTAAGTGAGAACTTGTCTTCAAAGTTGTAAATCCATAATTTTGAGAATTCTCAGAAATCACGCGACCGGTACTGATCAGGGAAAACGGTTGGGCTAGGGCTTAAAGCAAGCCAAGTCACCATTTTGGACCAATGGGTGGCTGCCACATCAGCAAGGGAGGTCGGCCAAGGCATGAAAAAGCAAGGGCAAAATCCATGTGCAATTGTTGGACATGAAAATTGGAAACAACCTTGGTAATTCCAACCTTGTCCCTAAAAATTCTCTATAAATAGGCATGTTCTCCTTCAAAATTCTGCACCATCTTCTTGAGCTCCTTGGCCGAAAATCCTAGGGAGAGAAAGAAGAGAGAGAAGTTCTGGGGGAGGTTCTGCAGAAGTCTTCAACGGGTAAGTCTTTCGGTCTTTAGTTTTTAGTCTTTAGTTTATTAGTTAGTAAGGCTAGGATAGTCTTTATTTTTATGATTTGGGTATCATATGGGAGGACTATTTTAGTCTTTATTTTCAAGAATCATAAATACGTCGAAGTTAAAGCGAAATTTTGGGAAGAAAATAGCCTATGTAGCTAAGGGCCATTACCGAAATTCCGCCAAGTAGAGTGTAGGGGCAAAATGGTAATTTTTACCTAAAATGCCGCTTATAATGTCAAATTACTAATGGAAGTGACATTATTCTCATAGATATCTGAAACGTTGATTCTGCTTTGCTGGCATTACTGCTGCCGACGCGTGCAGTAGGATTCTTGCACGTTTCTCAGTAGAAAATCGTTTTCCACGGTAGTACCTAACGTTGCAAACGAAGGTACTTGCTTATTGCTTATGATTGTCGGCATAATGATCATACATCTGCTATATGCTTTTGTAGTGATATACTGTTGTATTAGCTCTAGAAATATCTGTTGTCTGTATCTTGTATTGTTGGGAGGACCACGGCTCGGGGATCGAGGCAAGTACCCGGAGTAGGCGTGCAGCTGAAGACCAGCTTTATCTATATCGCTTTACGTATTTCCGCTTTCTGTTTCTTTCTGTTGTTTCTTTCTAAACATTAGGACTACTGTAATCTATACAATGTTACACAATGGTTGCTGTTTTGGCTAAGAATCCAAATGCTCTTTCGCTCTATTTCTCCACTCTGATTGCTTGTTTGGAAAAAAAAAAAAATTTTCCGCATTTCAAACATGGGGTGTTACAGGACGCCTCATATTGAACAAAAAAACAAACTAAACAAGGCGTCCTGAAAATAATTCAGGTCGCCTCATATGAGGCGACCTTAATTTAATTAAGGACGCCTCATGAGCGACCTCGAAATATTTCAGACGTCTCATATTAGGCGTCTGAAATTAATTCAGTCGCCTAATATGAGGCGTCTTGAAATCGCCAAACTTAAAAATATACGACTACCTAGCCCGAGACGTCTCTTTGAAAAGGACGTTAATTGGGTCTTATTTAGGTCGTTTTTTTAGATTTTTTTTAGTAGTGAATGCTATTAGGCTTACAACAAAGAACTGCATGCGTGAATTTTTAATGAGGAATTGGCAAACTATGCAATGATCGCACTAAGAAAAGAATCCAAACTCACTGCATGTGCATTGTCAACTAAAGCGGTTTGCCTGTAAAAGGAATTTATTTTTTTTTTTGGTCGAAAGATTGTAGTCATAGTATTTGATGATGACTATTTTGTATGTTGATCGTAGCGTCCACAACAAAAAATTAAGCCGTGGTATGTATATAGGCAAACTTAGGATTGTTCTATCTTCTCGATAAGCCTTAATTATATTGATTCATAATTAATTTAAATGCAATAAAAACAAGAGGAAATTAAATGAGGCTTTGATTTTTCAAATTAATAAATAAAACAGTAATGCAATTTAATTAAATGCTAAATTATTATTTTTAGTATTTTTATAAAAATGAAATGGTTAATAGAATATGAGTGAAGTGAATTATCTTGAAAAATTTGGTTAATAGCTATCCTTTCTCACTAAACTACAGCAATATTGGCATAAATGAACATGCAACTAATGGAAATATACGAAATTAATTATTAAAGCCATCTTTGTACTGACTTGACTCTCTTCCTTTTCTTTGCTTCTCTTGGGCCTTGCTTCTTCCTTCAACTTGATAGAACAATATTGAATCGTATAAATTATTCATCGTGGATAGGGACGATTAATTGATATGCATATATTTATTTTGTATAATTAATCTTTCCCAAAACCCCCCACACTCTTGCTTTTAACTTTTAACATGATCCTTTTCATAGATTTCAAGCTTTACTTAGTTTGTTCCTATACCATTCTTTCTTCTAAAACTTACTCCATTGAAGAACTTACATTTATTTAAATTCAATTCCTTCTTGCTGGCATTGAGCTGGCCAAGAAGAGCATAAAGGGAGCAACACAAAAATATTTTTTTTTCATAGAATAATGGGGTGTAGGTAGATATAGGTATTGTAGGTTCACTATTACGAAAAATATATACTACTTCCTGAAAAAACGTTCCTTCTTGAGGAAGGGATGAAAAAATAAAAACGGTGGCATTTTTATTTTTATACTGAGCAATCATTGAGAGCCCTTTTAGCTAGGAGATCAGCCCTTTTATTGCACTCTCTCGCTATATACTGCATGTTGACGTTCCAGCTTTGACTCAACATACTTTGAACTTCCAAAATAACCAACCTCGTCCTCATAAAATTCAGGAATAACCCCCTAAATTAAGTTTAAAGCCTCTTGGGAATCACTACTTAATTTAACGTTCCGATGACCACCGTCCCAAGCTTGTTTCAAACCCATAAGATAGCCCCATAATTCTGTTGTTAAAGAGTCACCACTTTCTAGACGTAAACAAAATCCCTCTATAATCAGTCCTTGTGTGTTCTTCATAATTCCTCCACAAGCAGCTTTTCGATGAATGTGAGAAAATGCACCATCCACTTGAATCTCAATCACCTGTTCTAGACTCTTGGCATCTGACACTTCAGTTTGTCTCTGGTTGATGTCCAGATTAACAGTAAAGAGTTTTGTAAGGGCATTAGTTGTGCTTTCCAAAATTGCCAACGCTCTTGGATATACTTGGTCGATTCCGATGCTGATCCTTGAGTGTACCCATTCATTTCTATCTTGCCAAAGAAGCCAACAAATAATAACAAACAATTTTTCAGCGCCCCTTTTCAGGTCCAATTTGTTGTCGCAAATTTAATTGCATCCAATCACTAGTAGTCCCAGTGAAGAACCTACTATGGTGCTTTGAATGAATGATCGATGACCAAAAATTTCGACAGCTCCACAATCCCGAATTGCATGAAGATCATTTTCTATGTTGTAGTTGCAACACTCACACAAACCGGTAGGATGGAGGTTCATCTGACACTTCCTTTCATTGGTGATAAGTCTTCCATGCATCAATAACCATGCAAAAGTCTTGCATCTTTGCGGTATTTTGAGTCTCCATATATGATTCCAACACTTACTAGGATTATCAATTGGTTGAGAAAGGATACGGTAAGTTTGAGCGAACCATGAACATACCACTCTTTTCCCATTTCCACTTCACTCTTTCATTTCCATTATTGTCACAAACCCTCTCTATTCCTTCTTCAACCTTAGTCCAATTGTGTTTAATACCACTCCAAGCATTAGAACTTGCCTTCAAAGGATTAATCCTAGGAAAAGGTCATTACCACAACCATACTTCCCTCTAATAACACGAACCCATAGAGAATCTCTATCGTTGACCATACCTCAACCAAGCTTCATCATGAAAGCATGATTTTGTTGACGGATATGCTTCATGCCAAGACCCCCAAACCTCTTCTCCTTACAAAGCGTATCCCATGAAACAAGATGCAGCTTCCTTTGTTCTTCTGAGGATCCCCAAAGAAAATCTCTTGATTTCTTTTCAATAGCATCACACATTGGGAGTGGCAGATTAGTTGTTTGCATAGAATAGGTTGGCAAAGCCGAAATTACTGACTTGATGAGAGTATCACGGCCTACGAAAGAGACTCTGGAAGTATTCCAACTATTGAGCCTTGCTTTCACTTTATCCATCAGGAAGTTGTAGGTGCCTAATTTAACACGATCATGATGAAGAGGAACCCCTAAATACTTCCCAAGGTTAACAGTTCTGGAAAATCCTAGCACCTCACTGAGTTGACTCGCCCTTGTATGGTTCACATTCTTTGAGAAAAACACTCTTGTTTTGGCTGAGCTAACTTTCTGACCTGAGGATCTACAAAAGTTGTCAAGGCATCCTTTGATAGTCTCTACTTGATCCAAATTTGCCTCTGCAAATAAAATCAAGTCATCAACAAAAAATAAATGAGTAAGTGGTGGACCATCTTTACCTAATTTAATAGGTTTCCAGTGATCAGTAGCAATCTCTTCTTGAATTAATTGAGCTAATTTCTCCATGCATATGACGAATAGGTAAGGCGAGACGGGATCTCCTTGCCTAAGGCCATGAGATGGAGAGAATTCATCTGCTTTACTTCCTTGCCATAAAATCTGATTAGAAGGGGAAGTGATACAAGATTTTATAACATTACAAATATTACGAGGAAATTGAAGCTCATCTACACATTTCATGATGAAATCCCATCGAACACGATCATACGCCTTCTCCAAATCTATTTTGATGGCCATATATCCCCTTTTTCCTTTCATATTCTTCATGGAATGAATCACCTCTTGAGCAACTAAAATGTTATCCGCGCTCGTCCTACCAGGAACGAAGCTACACCAGTTTGGACAAATAACCTGCGAGAGGAAACGTTTAATACGATTAGCAATAACCTTAGTAATAGTCTTATAAATTACATTACACAGGCTAATAGGACGAAAATCCCGAATAGTTTCTAGATGGTCTCTTTTAGGAATAAGCACAATAAAAGTATGGTTGAGTGCTCATATGTTGCTGGGGTTCGCAAATGCATCCCTAACAACTTTAATAACTAACAGACCAAGAGTGTCCCACTGATTCTGGAAGAAGAGAGCATTCAAACCATCTGGTCCTGGAGATTTCAACGCACCCATACTAAAAACAGCCGACTTAATTTCATCACAAGAAACTTCTTTCCCTAAATCTTCCAACACCATAGGGTCAAGAGTTGGAAACCCGTTAACGGAAAGATTAAAATCTAAAAAGGAATCTTCTTTAAAAAGATTAATGAAAAAGTCCGTAGCAAGTCCTTTTATGACATTAACATCATCAATCCAATCTCCTGAATCATTCATGATGGCTTCAATCTTGTTTCTACATCTTCTCCTATTCGCACGCGCATGGAAATATTTAGTATTTTTGTCACCCATGGCATGCCATTTACCCTTGGCTTTCTGAGCCCAAAGAAGATCTTCTTGAATTAAAACCTCCTCAAGCTCTAACCAAAGTTTTTTTTGAAGTTGATCCATAGAAGACGACCGCCCAGAGACTTTAATTGATTGATTAATACCCTCAAGACGCCCCATCAATCTTTTTTTCCGTCGTCCTAAATGACCGAAAACATTATAACTCCAATTTTTCACATCCCTTGTGATTTTTTCTACATTTGCCTCCCAACCTGCATTTGCATCCCAAACGCCCTTCACCAGACATGGAAAATCATCATGTAAAGTCCAGGAAGCTACAAAACGAAAAGGTCAATCATTTTGGCTTTGAAAAGATTGAGTTTTATTCTGTAGTAAGAGCGGCCTATGATCAGATTTGGACCAAGGAAGGTGTTTAACACATGCATCTCTACAACGATCCATGAATTCTCTGTTGCAAACAACACGATCAATTCAACTCTCACACCCTTCCCTTTTCCAAGTAAAGAACGGACCATGGCATCCCAGATCATGAAGTTCAAGATTCTCAAACCATATACAAAAATCATTGTCAACTGAGACTGTATTATGTGCAGTGGAGTATCTCTCATGATGATATAAAGTTGCATTAAAATCTCCTCCTATTATCCAAGGCCATGGATTATCAGGGCACAAATTATTTAGAGAACCCCACAATTGCCTCCTTTTATTAGGGTTAGTGCTTGCATATATTGACGTAATAAAAATCTTCTCCCCTCCTTTTTCTGCCACAGCATGGATATATTGATCATTTTTTGCAAGGATAGTGATACTATAGTCCAAATTATTCCAAGCAACCCATAATCCACCACCTAGCCCATTAGCTTCCACAAAATCAAAATTATCAAAACCCAACTTTGAACATTGTTGACGAGCTTGAACATTATTCGCCTTAGTTTCAAGAAGAGCTAGAAAATCAAGAGAGTATCGCCTTTTTATTTCTCTAATGAGCCCCGGTAATGCTTTGGAGCCCGAACCTCGAAAATTCCAGAACATACAATTCATGGATTACCATTGATCAGGGAATCATTGCTTATAGGTCCCCTTGTAAAAAGTGAAGCAACTTTCTCCTGTATCTCCAATTCTTTTTCGACATTCATTCCTTCTGGGTTAATTAAGGTCACCCTTTCTTCCTCCATACTTTCATTACTGTCTTCATGAAGAGCTTGAAAAGGGTTTGGTGAATTTAAGAAATGGGCTCTATGTTCTTGTTTAGATGAAGACTCTTGCCCTTTCCAAACCGGGCCCATCTTGTAAATGTCCTCATTAACACCCTTTTTATTATTAATTGGGGCTATTGGAACCCACTTCTTCCTGTTACTAGAATCCTTCACAAAGAATTTGGGACCCCCTAGCTTAGCTGATACTTGCAGAGATCTCTTTTGCATTTGCTCATTTTGATGATTAGATGGACCCCATAAAGACTTTTTCCCTTTCTCAATTTCTGAGGCTCCTTCTTTATTAATTAGTTGTGAAAGTTTTCCCTGTCCATTTCCCTTTGAATTTATTTCCTCTCTTCGAGATTCCCTTTCTTCGTAACCTTGATTTCCTGATTTACGCTGATGAGGATGTTGCACCAAGTTCCATACCCCAAGTCTTTCCTTTACCGGCAATGTTCCGTCACCGGAAGCCGAATTCCCATCAAGACTTCCTCTACTTCTTTTTTGTTTATTCTCTTCTTTTCTTTCTGACTCGGCCGAACCTTCCATGGCCTTAGCACTTTCTCCATCAGGACCTTGCATGATCCCACCTTCTTGATCTATTTTAGAATCTTCCTGTTGATTCGTAGTACACTGTGAAATTACCTTGTTCGAACATACATCCTTGTGGTGACCATATTTACCGCAATTGAAGCATATGAGATGCAGCCCTTCATATTCAACATAACATTTTCTACCAAAAATATATTGATGGCAGCGGTTAATCGTTTGTTCAAATCAACTTCTACACACATTCGAGCATATCTGCCCCGTTCACTAGCATATGTAATGCGATCAATCTTAAGGGTCCTTCCTATGAGTGACCCAATTTTCTTCAAGCTTGCAACGTTACAAAATTCTAAAGGAAGCAAAGGAATCCTAACCCAAACAGCAATTTTCCTCTGGACCTCAACACTTCAGGGGTCAAAATTTGGCCTCCATCTTTGAACAACTAGGTACCTATCTGCTACCATCCACGATCCCTCCTGGAAAATATGATTCATATCCCCTTCATCCTCAAAAGACACCACAAAGAAACCATTATCTATGTCCCTAAATGTGAAAGGTTTTGATGTCTTACATATACGAGTTAGACAAGCTTTCATTGCCCAAAAGGAATGGTTTTCCCAAGAAGTTTAATGACCAATGATTTTTTCCATGGGGCACACCATAGCTCATATTCTTCGTGAGAGAACTTGAAAGTTGGACAATCAACATCATTTGATTCCTCATCACCCTCACTAGTACTATCATTAAGAAAATAATGTTTTAGACCAGCAATATATTCTGCCCATTCATCCTCAAAAACACTACTTCCTTTGGAATCCTTCGATGTTTGCTCAGGAGAATAATTAAGAAGTTTATCTTTAAAGGAAACCCCCTAATCACTAGATTTTTCTGTCATTTGTTCGCTCGAATCATCCAGTTTCCGATTTCTTACTTTCTTTTTTACTCTTTTAAAACTCTCTGCATTCACAATCCCTCCCCCACTTTCAGCCATCAAAAAAACAATACGGAATCAATAAGACAGTGAAAAACCTAAATGTACCAACGAAGAACCACAGATCTAGAAGAAGACGAAGCCCTCCGATGATTTGCAGAACTTCGCCGAGATCAGATCTAAAACTAGATCTAGAGAGAAGTCAGAGTCTCTCTGTCTAGTCGAACGTTAGCTAACAGCTTCCCCAGCGACTAAAGAAGGAAAAAGTTAATGTAGAGGATTTTGATCCCTTTTTTAATTGGGTTAGAAAAAGAACGCCATAAGCACTATTTTAGACATCCCAATTAGAATTGAGATGCTAAAAGTAGCTTAAAGTTCCACTTTATCTCAAATTTAGGATTGGCCAAAAAGGGGGAAAAGGTTAATATAATCTTTATTCCTCAAGTTTGTACTTATTTTGATTTTGGTCATTCAAGTTTAAAATGAGAAGTTTTGGCCCCTCAAAGACAAAATAGTCCATATTTTTGTTTAATTATTGAGACCAGTGTTTTAAAAGAAATAAAACTTGAGGGACTTTGGCCAGCCTTCATCATAATAACTTCTGTCTCCGTTTTTAATCTTCTTCGAGTTTCAGTGGGATTAAATCGAACCTCTGTAGACAGAGGAACTTGTGAGGAGCTATCAACGAGAGCGCCATTTGGTTGAGCTTTTGATTTGTCTATGAATGAATATTTAAGCATTGATTAAAGAAATTAATGAAACTGTTAAACCGAAAACACCGGCCCAGGAAAAAGGAGTATATTTATTTATTTAAAGTAAATGAACCTGAAATAAAAGGCCTAGTCGTCACTGTTGCCCTGAACTGTAAAGTAGATAATTTCCAAAAACAAAACAAAAACCAAAAACGAAATAACGGTCTCGGCCCAGGAATTCGAAATTGATTAAGGACAGAAAAGCAAACCAGAAGATAATAAAACATGCGGCCCGGAAGAAAACAAAACAAAAAAACATAGGTAAACATAAATCCAAATCCGACAGGCCCAAAATGCGAGCCCAGTTCAAGGTGACTTAATGAAACGTCGTCGTTTCACGCACATGAGGATGTCTTACAGCCATGTGCCCAAACGGCGTCGTTTTCGTGTAACCAAAACGCACCGTTTGTAATCATCTTCTCCGGCACGCTCCGACCCGATCCGTTAGTTGGACGCCGACCCGATGGAGATCGACACAGCCGCCGGTCTTGCATAATGCAGGAGACCTTTTCCCGGTGACCGGGGCTCTGTTTCCGGCGTTTTTAAGCAACGATTTGAGCGCCATAACCACGTCGCAAACAATTTCGAAATATGATGCTCATAATAATTTGACAGATATGTACCAAGATTCAACAAAGATCCGAAAATTTAAGACATGAATAGAGAGGTTATCGAAGTCGTGACGGCGGTCATGGAAGAATCTGAAAAGCAAACAAACACTTGTGAAGAAGCCTCAAAGGAAAGAACCTAGGTCAAAGGGATTGCAGAGATTTCCGACGATTCCGACGTTGTTCCTGATGGCTTGCAAAACGGTGACCTTTATGGCAGCAGGCTCACAAACTCATAGAGAAGCATATTCGAAAACACAACAAAAAATTTCAAGATTCAAAGCGAAGAACTTAGATTTTTGAAAACCAAAATTGGAACGATGATCTTTGGTAGTCAAGAATTTGCACAGCCGCGCAAAAAAATCCTCTCTTCAAGGATGATTTCATCAAAACAATCGCCAAAAAAACCCATAATGAAATCTTTCATTAGGAGACTCAAAACTAAACGCAATAATAATAGTCCTTCAAAGGTGACTAGGTGAGGGAGATTATATGAACATGAACAACAATGCATATGGACAGAAGCAAAATAAATCACGCTCGCCATCTCACGCTCATAAACCAATCTTGCATTCAAGACTAATCTTAAAATCCCAGAACTCGAAAACAAACATGTATTCAAAAGAACCCAGATTAAGATTAACATGCTTCAAGATCGCGATAAAAAATGAGTTGAGATATTTCGGAAAAAAATATCTCAACAGATTACAACGATTGATATTTTAGAATAATACACATATGCATCAGATCTCTAAGGCCATCTCTACGAACATTGTTCAAAAAAAAGAAAAAACAAGATCAATCAAGTCACAGAATGATTAGAACAATAAAATTATTGTCATAATAGAATCGAAGATCTCAAACAATCAACGAGATGCATTATATATGTTCAAATTATAGATGTTCAAAATGGCGTCGAAGATTTGATCATGAGAATCACATAGATGGGCAGAAAGCAAAATTTGTATCGATCAAAAATTACTATCATGTTATTCTTCTAGAAAATAAAAGAACATATTTTCCAAAAAAATAAAAAATAAAAGAACATAACATATCAAATAACTAGTTAGAGGGGATTGACGAGGGTCTCATGTTATACAGAAATAATTCCTAAATGCTAAATACATAATATATAAACTCTAGAATTAAGAGTAACAGCAGAAGACTTTATAGTAGTATGCAAGCTATATCTCACAATCAGAGAACTAAAAACATAATTCTTCTAGTGGTTTCATGATTCTTCTAACGGGAAGATGATGATCTGGGAATGTCGTCACCTGTTAGGAAACATTTAAGGAGCAAGTAACTGTATTTCAATGTTATTACACCAGGGTTTGTTTGGTTTGGGGGAGGGGAGGGGAAGGGGGGATTTTAATGGAGGGGAGGGGATAGAAGAGATTTTAATATTACCTTGTTTGGATTGATCAGAAGAAAAGGGAGGGGAATGATTTTAATGTTACCTTGTTTGGTTCAGGAGGGGAGGGGAGGAATTTTTTTTCATATTGACAACTTTATCCTTATGTTATGTTGGGTAAAAATGTTTACAATCGTTGATATAATCTTACAACTGACTTTTTAGGGTTAAAATACAAAATGATAATCTATAACACACGCAATTAGAATATAATCAAATGTAAAGATAATAAAATCAAACACTATCATTTACCAAAATAAGGAGTTTTTTTTTTTTTTTTACCAAAATATGAATGGTGTCATCAAATGCCATCACAAAACAAATTAAAGTATGTAAGGTGGCTCATATATATATATATATATATATATAGGGATTATCATTTCTGCTTCAGCAGAGAAAAATTTTCAGCAAGAAGGAAAAATTGTGCCGTTTTACTCAAAAACTTAAATGGACAAGTGGGCCCCACCATAAGAAAAGAATTTATTAAAAAACCACAAAGTTTCATCTTTTTCTTTGGTACGCAATTTCATCACTCTTTCTATCTATTTTACCCACCCACCGACAGCAAGCAGCTCTGGATCATTCATGGAACATCAAACAGCAAGAGAGGAATACCCCGCCATCTGATTCAAGCCAACCTCTCTTCCTTTGCCTACCTGTGCAGCCGGTGATGACAAGATGGGCATCAGCTTGTCCGAGGAGTCGTAGACGTGGGCTTGCGTGGAGAAGAGCTCGATATTCTGCAGATTGTGAAGGACCTTCTGCAAATTTGGTGTTTTCCTTTCAACTGTGTAGACACGCAACCACTTCATTAGATTTTTTCCATTCCCCAACGATGTCGTTTTACTTGCCGCATAAAATTTTTTCTACCGCTGAAGCAGAAATGATAATCCCACATATATATATATATATATATATATATATATATATATATATATATAGGTTTATCGTTTGTCATGTCACTTGATATAAGGTTATGTCAAGTCACCCCAAAACTACGTCATTTTTTGAATTCATTAATTCCCCTAACTCTAAAACGACGTCGTTTTGGGAGTCAGGAGAATTGATGAAGGGTACTTTTGTATTTTTGTTTTTTGTATTTATTACATGAATTTTATCAAAACACCCTTCATTAATTCTCTTAACTCCCAAAACGACGTAGTTTTGGGGTGACTTGACATAACCTTATGTCAAGTGACATGACAAATGATAAACCCTATATATATATATATATATATATATATATATATATATATGCTGAATTATGGTTTTGGTGAAAACCAAAGAAAAGTTTTGAACAACACGTATGCACTCGCTAATTATATATGTATATATATATATATATATATATATATGCTGAATTATGGTTTTGGTGAAAACCAAAGAAAAGTTTTGAACAACACGTATGCACTCGCTAATTAAGTTGGTTTGATTTCAAACCCAAGCCCAGATATATATATGCTCAATAGAATGTGATCAGTATAATCTTGTAATTCAAACCAAGCAATGATCTAAATACAATTAAGCTCCTCAAAATTAAATCTAGTTCATAACGACTAAAAATTAAAAAATTATTCTTCGATGAAATGTCAGTAGTTTAGAAGAGACAAATTAAAAGCAAGAGATTATCGATCTTCACAAAACTCTTCTTCTTCTTCGTAACAACGCAACGGACTTCAACACGGTGTTGGCCGTACCGTAACCCTATATAACTCTACAATAGATCAGTGCCTGTTGTTCCTTCTCTCTCCAATTTTTCTCCGATCATTGCCACGGCGGCCACTACCATCATGATCTTCTTGTGCTAATTCTCCTTTTTCTACTTCCGTTAATAATATTGCAGCTACTGACATCGGTGACGAGGAGGAGTAGGAGGAAGATGCGCATGAACTGATTCGCCGCCATTGACTTTGCTAGAGCTGAAGAAGGAGAAGCTGTTATTGCTACTTGTTATGGACCTGGTCAAGGCCCATTATCTCAACCGACCCACAGATCTAAACCGCAAGACCTATTCAAAGGGGAGGTTGCCGAGATTCATGGACACACGATGACACACGATGCGGGAGACCTAACCCTAAGGTACACTCTACAAATACGAGAAAAACCCCAAAGGTTCAGGCATCTTCATCTTCTACAGATTATCTCCTATCTCCTATCTTCTACACGGTCTAAGCTCCGGCTAATCACACACAACCGTCACAGAGCGTACGACCATCCCCTTAGACTAAGCGCCTCCATTAATCCTCGAACTACGTGGACTTTGATCCCTCTTCAGGGTACGTAGGCCCTAGGAATCACTCCTAGGTCAAGTCCCAATCAACACCAACATCCTAGCCCCTCAGGGCTAGACAATCTGTGTTCTACACCAGAACAGTGGCGCCGACCGTGGGGACTCGGTAAAATTCGATTCCCATGGCCAAAGATGGTCAAATATTATGCTGCTTTGAATCCATGATCCTCAAGAATTATGGCCTGACGATTCTCGCGCGCGATTGTATATGATGGGACCCTTATCCGAGTCGATCCCAATTTAAACCCTAGCAAGTGTGTTCGTCTTATAGCTACCCTCGTAAATCAATTCGAAGTTTTCGTGTAAAATGCGGCCGAGCACATGGGAAAGTTCTATGCATTTCTCAAAGAAAATTACTCACCTTAGGATGTACCCACGGCAACTCCATGTTCGTTTTCGATCGCAATCGAGATTGGAAGAATCAAGGAAAGCCCTCTCATCTCCGAGGTCCATCTCGGATAAGCGTGGAGGATGGGACGATGGCGCTGGAGATCGAGGCCGCAAATCAAAATTTGAAGCCGGCGTGCAGAGTATCGGAGAAGGGTGAATGCCGAGGGTCGAATGCCGAAGTCACCGAGCAAGATTTATGTTCGACTTAAATCACTATCTGCGTTTACCTGAACCAGTTTAATGGCCGGATTCCGAGATGCCCGAAACGCAGAGATAGTAGATGGAGCCGAGATTCAAATCCGAGTGATTTGAATATGCTTAGGTGGGACGCCGAGATTCGACTCGGATAGTTTGAATCTTTGGGGTTGGGAAGGAGAGAAGTATCTCATGACCATCATTAGTGAAGCAACGTATCTCGGTTTTGTTCAAACTAACACCATCGAACTCTACTGATTACTTTCTCGCCTTCGATCTCCATCGATGACCACCTTGCTGCAACTGAGTCGAAGCATAGGCGGAGCATGACCACCAACGACAAACACGAGTAGGAAAGAGTTTTTGACAGCAGTATCTTGGCATCTTGTGCCTATGTAACAACCCGACTTTTCAAAAGCAAGAAATTTTTTTCAAACAAACATCATTTGAAAACATCGAGTAGAGCATTTGAGCGGAAAAGTAATCGATATATATATTTATAAAGTTCCGTAAGTCTGGCGGATACAACAAATGGTACAGTTGACCGTGTGGTTCAAAAGAAATGTACAACAAAGGGAAGGCTTCCGCCGAACATCGAAAGGAAGTCTTCAAACGGAGCTTCTACGCAGCCGCTTGTCTCTCTCCTGGCCCTCGGTCCTCGGTCCTCCCGACCTTGACGCTATGTTAAGAGCCGAGATCCGCACGGATCTCGTGTAACAGTTAACCTCATATTCATATAAACAACATATGCATTACGAGTAATCATACAAAGAAACAAGCATATCCCAACAAAGACATAACCCCTTTGGCAAATGTGTCACACCTAGCTATCGTGTCACAACTAGCAATGTTTCACACCTAGCAATCGTTTCACACCTAGCATTTCACACCTAGCAATCGTATCCCAATACCCCGCAAGCATAACAACAAGACATGAAGATATCATAGAGCTAACAACTACCACAATAGGCATACGTTACACATAGTACATATACGCATACAATAAACATCGATTAGTGTTACAAGACGCGAACGTACCTTCGTTGACAGACATTGTATTTCTAGCACGTTTACGGAAAACTGTACTTTTACGGAAAATCGTGAAATCTCCAACAGTGGCTCGTCGGGCAACAGAACGGAAGAAATCAGGATTTCTGATATCCTATAAGGGTAATATCACTTTCATTAGTGATTTGACGTTATAACTGGCATTTTAGGTAAAAATTACCATTTTGCCCTTCTACCCCTAATTGGCGGAATTTCGCCAAAGACTTCGTTACTCGACTAATTTTCTTCCCAAAATTTCGCCAGAACTTCGATGCCATTTTGATTTTCGAAAATAAAGACTAAAATAGCCCTCCCATATGATATCCAATCATACTTGAAAAATTAAAGGCTATCCTAGCATTACAACCCCTACTTTTGAAAGAACTACAAAAGCTTCAACTTTTCGGAGACTCGATCCCTACTATGTTTTTACCTCTTCAGGCATATTTTTCAATGCAATGAGGCCTAAAACAAGCATAGGAATTTCATCCCCTACTTCCTAAATCTAACCAACAATTCTACTATCTTTCGAACTAAAAAGCTAAAGACCGAAAGACTTACCCGTTGAAGACTTCGAGAATTTCTCCGAGCTTCTCTCTCTACTTTCTCCCTCTAAGATTTCGGGCCAAGGAAGAGTGAAATGGTGTGAAGAGTTCAAGAGCTCATGGGGTCTATTTATAGAAATTTCCAAGGATATAATTGGAATTTTGTAAGTTGTTTCAACCATGGAAAATCCAATGCAAAATGGTGTATAATTCTTGTCCATGGAAGCATGCTTGGACGTCTTGGGGAGCTGATGTGGCAGCCTTGGAGTGGTCCAAAAATAATGACTTATGTTGCTTTATAGCCCTGGCCTAATAGAATTTCCCGATCGGTACCCGATTCGCGTGATTTCGGAGAAATCTCAAAATTCTGGATTTACAACTTTGAAGACATGTTCTCACTTACTAGAAATGTCCAAGTTAACCTAAATTTTGATTCCATATAGGGCTCCAACAGTCCAGTTGAAGTTTTCTCGAGAAACGTGTCCGAACGTGTCCTGTCGAAACGTATTTCTGGAATCATCAACTTCTTCATAAAAATTCACTGATTCCAAATTTGTTCATATAAATTCAAACTCATTCCTAGATGTTGAGTTAGAATTTATTTTCCTTATATCCAAAAATATACCTATATGCATTTTTCCCTATTTTGTTTTATTAGGAAATGCATAAACGACTTCAGAATTTTCTTCCGGAAGAGTCTAACGGAAGATAATATCTCACTGATCAATATTTTTCCTTGACTTTGGAAATCCCATTCCTAGATCTCTAGATAGGATCCGTTTCCTAATTTATAAATTACTATTCACATGTTTTTGCTTTAATTAATTATATTAATAAAATAATAGTAAGTTGCATAATTTATTTCCCTTTTCATTTTTCATTTTTTTTTCTTTTCTTTTCCATTTTTCTGCCCCTTTTTTTTCGTTTTTTTTTATTATTTTTATTTAATTATTTAATTAATTATTTAATTAATTAAATAATTTTATAATAATTTTTTTACAAAATTTTCCTATTGGTCCATTCTTGCATTTAGGCTTAAAAATAACTAACCTCAACTATTTTTCTCAAAAATTTCCAATTAATTAGTAAATATACTTTTACTAATTTTCAACCATTTTCTACTAATTTTTGAGCTTTACATAATTATCTCGAATTTCCTTTGCTTATGCTTAAGTAATTAGCCCACTATTACTTAATTACTTAATTATCACAAGTTGATAATTTTCTTAATTAGAACACCTCATTACCTTCATATTGTTGTATTAACATTAGTATTTCTATGCCTCTTACATTATTCTATAATTTGTAAGGGTATTTTGGTCTTTTGTTACCTTTTGGACATTCTTATACAATTTCTCCAAGTTCATAATTTATTAAATTACCTTAATTAGAGATAATGTACTCTCCTAATTCACTTGGTCATTTTACTGCCCTTTAGGATTTTTCATAATTTTCCTAAGTCATTTATGTCCCTTAGGGGCATTTCCGTCATTTTGGCACTTTGGCCCTTAAACTCTCTAATTTCCAAGAGATTCTCTTTAGAAAATAAGCTAATTATTACTTAATATTTGATATCCCATATTCACCTACTTTCTATAGGTTTAATTTTACCAATTTATGATATAGATTTTTAGGGTATTACAATCTATCTTAGGGTCCATTTGACATCCACCTCGGCCCATGGAGGCTCTCTAAAGCACCGGCCTTTTCGTGAAGGCCTCTATCCCGGTGCCAAGTTTATTGTTGACTTCATGAACGAATCCATCTCAGCAATTCAGCGAGCAAATCCATCTTGGAAATTCGAACATCTCGCTATTCATAATTTTGGTTCAAACATCCGGATTCAAATATAGCGAAGCATCCTGCAGAACGTCCGACGCCGTATCCCATCCCAAATACTTGGATTCAAATATGGCAAGGCATCAAGGCAGCACTCCGACATTGTATCCCGATGTCGGATCTCACCAAATATTCAAGATACCACGAGCCTTTGTGGTTTAACGGCCTGACGTTTTCAGCGTTTTAAGGCATTCAGTGCTTAAATCTTTGAGGCGTAACAAAGCACCCCCGGCGTTCCAAGATTGTATCTCTGTTCAAGCAGGTGAGTTCACATGCCGACATTGCATCCTTGTCAAGCAGGTCTGAGCATGAACATAATTAAATAACTACCGGCCCTGAGCCTCTCGGCATTCAAACCAATCCAGCTTCCAGGATTCATCAAATCAGTTTCGGTTTTGTTCAAACAATGGTCATGGATCAAATTTCACAGGGTCATCCTTCATGTGTATATTCATCCTTGATTCAAGGTCCAGAGAATGTCCTAAGAAAATACTAAGAGAAGCCGGAGTTCCACAATCAAATGCCATTAAATTGTTGCAACTGTATAGATTTGCCTCAGCTTCTCTTGGCCAATGGTGAATTTGGCTCATTTTTGAAAGCTTCCAAAACATTTATGCCATCCGAATTGTGAACATTGGCAAACCTCTCCTTTCAACTTCGTAGCGTGGGTCAACAAAGCCATAGCTTAGTTCAGATTCAAATCTGAAGCTAGACCCTTAGATGATAACAATTTCGCCATCCTTTAGACTCGTCAACTCCCGGTACCGCTCAATGAATATCAGATGGAAGTTTTCAACATCCTTCAACCAGATTGGGGAAATATATTGGCATTTGGTTTGATCCTGGGCGCAACAATCTGCTGTCTACAATCAGGTTCACTTGCGCAAGAAGTGAGAACTGCATCTTTATCTCCGAAATGATGCAATTTGTTGTGTGGAAACCACAAACCTTGGTAGAGCAAGCATATTGTCCATGTTTGTGGGCCCAATTTTGTAGAATATGCTTTCTCCATGATTAAATACTTGCTGTGGGACAACACTCTTCAACATGTGATATGTTTTATTGGGGAAGCATCTGCTGGAACTGGCTGTGGTTTTCTTTTTGCGTGGAGATCATTTTTCTGTTGTGCGTCTTTATGTGAATGATAGCGACTTCGGCAAGTGCACCGGTCGTTACAAGTAATAAAGTAGTGAGTAAAAGATCGTTCCCACGAGGAATAGTACTCCAACCACTAATTCGTTATTTCAGCTTTAGTTGAATCAATGAGTAATAGGGGGTGAGTTGTAACCAAACAAAATTTTAAGGAATTTAATCAAGAACAAGCATTCAAGATTAAGAATCTCAAGAACGATTGTTTAAAAAAGATAATCAATAGAGAAAACGCAGCTAGGGCATAGAAATCCCCCTATGTTCCTCCAAGTATTTGAATTAAATCCCTAATTGACTATTATTTCCAATGATTGACAATCAATTCTCTAAAATTAGACGAAGTCCCAATGTCTTGACGCTACCTTAGTCTGTTATCTTTGAAAACAACCTAATGTCTTAGTATTGTTTTGGAAAGATCAATGTATTTAAACCAGAATTATGAGATCGCATAAACTCGTAAGCCTATGTCTAGGTCATGCAACTCTATGACGAATTACCGGTTCTAGTTAAATGCACCAACATCTCTATTGTCATACACCAACCTATGAACAATCTAAAAGGTGATCAATCTTTAAGAAAGCTTTAAGCAAATATAATTCATTCAATCATGGTAAATAACGTTCAATCGAGAATTCAAACAAATACTCAAATTCGCATAGGGTTCATCCTCGCCCTAACTACTAAAGAAGACTAGCCAAGCATGGCTAGGTTAACAAAATAGAAGAAGAGAGATGAAAATTAGAATTGTTCTTGCGTCCTCTTTCTTCCTTCACTGCCTCCTTCTTTTCTTCGTCCTTTCTCTCTAAACCTTTGGTAAATACCGAGATTTAGAGAGCATAAGGATGTTTCTTTCTTTCTTTTGTGCTTTTGTTACTTCTGCGTCTTGTCTCTCTGGTGGTCTAGTGTGTCTCTCCCTTGTTCTTTATATAGAAATTCCCTTAGGTTGACTTGGGCCGTGATCTGATCCTGTCTTAAATAAAAGGTATGCAATATCCTTTTGAGATCTCCAATCACTTCCAAATATTTTGTAATCCACTCTCTCATATTACACAATTGATTCAAATTGATTACCTTTTTCTGCTCCTTTCTCAATCAGCTAATAACTCCTGCAAGATATATACAATAGTAATAAATTTAATCCAATATATCTCGAATTGATACTCATTTAATTATAAAATATACACGTATCAAACTCTCCCACACTTAAATCTTTGCTTGTCCTCAAGAAAAGAAAGAGAATTCATTATCTAAATGAGAATGACATTGTTTTTGAATTCCCTAAACAGCGAGCAGTTTACCACCACACTCAGATCATGTTATCAAAATTTATTTAGTTAATGTCCTATAAGACTGGGTCACTAAGCCAATAGCCTTAAACAATCATAATAATCTCTTAACATCCCATGATCAAAGGCTTAGCCAGTAATAAGCAAACAATAAGATTAGTAGAAGAATATTATTCTACTTAATTCCTCCAGAAAAATTCAAATGCCCCTACTCAACCAAGCTTTGCAGTTAATTTCATAGGGATCCTCATGTAAGAAATAACTCTTTTTATTTATTTTTTTATTTATTTTTTATTTTTTTTGAGCCGTTGTAGGTCCCCTTTTTACGCGACCTTGCACATGGGTGATGCAGCACCGGTTACTCGGTTACTCCAACAGCACCTTAATCTTGAGCCGTTGTAGGTCCCTTTTGACGCGACCCTGCACATGGGTGATGCAACACCGGTTACTCGGTTACTCCAACAGGCACCTCAAGAGGCTTTTAGCTCAACTCATAACCCTCTTTGACCTTACCGTTTGACGCGACCCTGCACATGGGTGATGCAGCACCGGTTACTAAGTAGGTCTAGAGAAGTCATTGGAGTTGTGTTTCTCTTTTTTTTTTTTTTCTTTTTTTTTCATAGTAACTCACTTGAGTCCTTTCCCTAAACAAAAGTTTTACTTGGTCAACAAAGGGCATAATCTCATCTCCTAGAGGAATCAGGTATCAAAATATTCAAAACATCTCGAGATTGCTTACAAAAATTCAATGCTCGGGGCTTAGTTGACACATTCTTTTCCTTTTTATTGTTTTACTTGATAATATTTTCTAAGATGGGGTGCTCAAAGTTAAGGTCTCGCTAAACAAAAACTCATGACTTTTTTTTTGCAAGGGAATTCTTTTCAATTGAATAAGAACAAGCAATACCAAAGAAATCATATCCCTACCCCACACATAAATCGACAAAGTCCTCAATGTCGGAACAATAAATAAAAGGAAAGGAACTAGTACTCCCCTGGTTTAAGCCTCTAACTCTCATATGGGGAGCTCCTGTCAAAAGTCATCGGAGTGGTCATCGGCGTCCTCATGTGTGACCGCATCATCGAAATCGTTGTCGTCCTCAGCTGGTTGACAACTAGTTGGGTCTATATTCTGCTTGATGCAAAGGGCCTCGACCATCCGGGTCAGATAAGTGAGAGAGAAAGAGAAAGAAGAAGGAGGAAAGGGGTGGTTGAAAGTGAGGTTAAAAAAAAAATTGGTTTTTTTTTTGGCCGAAAGTTGGCGCCTGGGGCACCAACTTTCTGCCCAAAATGTTTTTTTTTTTATATTTAGGATGAAACTTATAATTTGATCCACACTTTTCACATCCTTCCTATCTTACGAATAACTACTAAGACTAAATAAAAATGAAAAAGAAAACTTATTGGGTTGCCTCCTAATCAGCGCTTGTTTAACGTCTTGAGCCTGACGGATATCACCTTAATTTTCGGCTTCCAGGCCACGGAGGTTCCTCCTCTGTCAATGTCTCCACCATGGTAAGGCTTCAATCTCTCGTTGTTCCGGATGAAACTCTTTTAGAAGAATCCTCCCGTCATGCCATCTCTTGATTTTTTCTTGAATGGCAAATGAAAGTGGTCCTTGCGAGTGGCATTATTCAACCTCCTACAATCCACACACATTCTCCACCGCATCTAACAGTTTCACCACCTCCTTTCTCACCACTTCCTTCATAGTCGGGTTAAGTCTCCTCTGGGGCTGCCTTACTGGTTTCACATGGTCCTCCATAAGAAATTTATGAGTGCAAAATGAAGGACTAATCCCCTTTAAATCAGATATAGACCACCCTATGGCAATCTTGTGGGTAGTCAAAACTTTCAGTTCCACCTTAGGAGTAACAGGTGGTGCATCATAATCTTTCTTCTTCAGCTCCTCAACCTGTAAATCTGAATTCTCCTTTGCAGAAACCTCTTCTTCCACTTGTAACAATTGAGCAAGATCATCCTCCATAGGCTCATCTGAACCTTCTTGAAAAACTTCTTGAATGGCCTCATCAACCACATCAATTTTGAAGCAGTCACTATTATCAGCTGGGTATTTCATGGGTTGAAACACAGAGTAAGTGACTTTCTCATCATTCATTTGAAACTCCATTTTCCCGCAGCTACATCAATTACCGCTCTAGCAAGAGCCAAGAAGGGTCTTCCCAAAAGTAAAGGAATTTCAGCATCTTCCTCCATGTTAAGAACCACAAAATCCACCGGAAGATGAATTTGTCCACTTTCACAAGCACATCCTCAATAACACCTTCGGCTTCTTAAGGGACCTATCCGCCAACCGTAATGACATCATAGTAGGCTTCATCTCTTTAATGCCGAGAGCTTTTGAAATAGATAAGGGCATTAAATTAATACTAGCTCCCGTATCACAAAGTGCTCTGCCCATATTGACATTCCCTATTGCACAAGGAATGCTAAAGCTGCCCGGATCTTTAAGCTTTGGTGGCAACTTAGTTTGAATGATGGCACTACACTGCTGAGTCAATGCCACTGTTTCTTCCTCTTGCAACTTATGCTTCTTGGAAAGCAAATCTTTCATGAACTTTGCATAATTAGGCATATTTTCAAGAGCTTCTGCAAAAGGGATGTTAATATGCAATTTCTTAAAAATATCCAAGAACTTGGCATACTGTTGTTTCTGAATCTGCTGCTTCAACCTTTGGGGATAAGGAGGTTTTGCATAAGAAGGAGTGGGAGGCTTCTTTGCAGCTATCTCCTTTGGAACTTGCTGCACATTACATTGCTCAAACTCTTCCTCCCTTTCTCGTACTTGTCCTTCATTGGAACAGATTTCTCAACCTATTGAACCACTATTCCACTCCTTGTAGTTATGGCCTTACAATGCTCCTTTGGATTGACCACAATATCACTAGGGAAGGACCCTTGACTTCTCTCTGCTATTTGCTTTGATAACTGACTAATCTGATGCTCCAAATTCCGGATCGAAGCCCCCTGATTTTTGAGAGAAGAATTTGTTTCATTCCGGAAATTTTCTGCCCTTGTATGTATTCAGTAGTGGTATGAGTCAACTGTATTAAAGCCTTTTCCAGATCAGTAGTGGTGGTTTGGTGGAACTGCTGAGGTGCTGCGTGGGGTTTATAAGAGAAGTTTGGGTGAGATTTCCAGCCAGGATTGTATGTGTTGCTATATGGATTAAACTGATTTCTAGGAGGATTACCCATGTAGTTTACCTCAGCTGTTTCTTCAGTAATGAATGCTGCACACTCTCCATTAGTGTGTTCCCCTTGGCAAAAATCACAAAGCAAAGGAGGCTGAGAAGTGATAGATGATACTTGAGAAGAGGCAAGCTGTTTAGTGATGGAAGCTAACTGCTGTTGGATCACCTTGTTTTGTTGGGCAATGGTCTCATTGTGGGCCAACATTGTATTGTAAGAGTCTAGCTGAAGAACTCCCCTCTTTGGTTGTGGAGTAACAGTTTCATTCTCAAAGGACCCCATATCTTCAAACAACTCCAATGCTTCTTCGGGAGTTTTATTTTTTAGCGTACCACCTGCTGCAACATTAATCATCATCCTAGAGGACGAAAGCATCCCTTTGAAGAATATTCTCATCTGATCATAGTCTTGCAGCTCATGTTGTGGGAACTTCCTAAGCAACTCCTTGAATCTTTCCCACGCTTCACAATATGATTCCCCATTGCCTTGAGTAAAGCAATTGATGTCTGAAAGCAGCTTTGTATACTTAGAAGAAGGAAAAAAATTTATCAAGGAACTTTGTGGTAATAATGTCCCAAGTGGAGAGACTTCCATTAGGACAAGAACGAAGCCAAGCTCCTGCTTTGCCCGTCAAAGAGAAAGGAAACAGTCTCACACGAATAGCATCTCCAGAAACTCCATTCATCTTGATGGTATCACAAATTCGCAGAAAAGTCTCGATATGCTGATTAGGATCCTCTAAATCACTCCCACTAAAAGAGCATTGTTGAACCAAGCTTATGAGGGATGGCTTGATTTCAAAATTATTTGCATTCACAACAGGATTGACAATGCTAGTTGCAGCCCTGGCAGGATTAAGCGTCATGTAGTCGCCCATGGTCTTTTTTGGAGGAGGAGGAGGATCTGCACCAATTTCTGCCATTAAAACCGATTTAGCCTCAGTACTAGAACTATTAGCCTTTCCTTTTCTCTGTTTAGCAAGTTTCCGGTTTCTTTTTGCTGTCTTTTCACTTTCAGGATCAAACTGCAGCGAATTTCTGTCAATGGTACCTCGCATAAACAGAGTAGGAGGACAAAAGAAAAAGAACAATCCAATCTAGAGTTTCAATAACTACTCTTAGTGTTGAAATAAAACTATTCCCCGTCAGCGGCGCCAAAAACTTGATAGCGACTTCGGTAAGTGCACCGATCGTTACAAGTAATAAAGTAGTGAGTAAAAGATCGTTCCCACGAGGAATAGTACTCCAACCACTAATTCGTTATTTCAGCTTTAGTTGGATCAATGAGTAATAGGGGGTGAGTTGTAACCAAACAGAATTTTAAGGAATTTAATCAAGAACAAGCATTCAAGATTAAGAATCTCAAGAACGATTATTTAAAAAAAAGATAATCAATAGAGAAAAACGCAGCTAGGGCATAGAAATCCCCCTATGTTCCTCCAAGTATTTGAATTAAATCCCTAATTGACTATTATTTCCCATGATTGATGATCAATTCTCTAAAATTAGACTAAGTCCCAATGTCTTGACGCTACCTTAGTCTCGTTATCTTTGAAAACAACCTAATGTCTTAGTATTGTTTTGGAAAGATCAATGTATTTAAACCAGAATTATGAGATCGCATAAACTCGTAAGCCTATGTCTAGGTCATGCAACTCTATGACGAATTACCGGTTCTAGTTAAATGCACCAACATCTCTATTGTCATACACCAACCTATGAACAATCTAAAAGGTGATCAATCTTTAAGAAAGCTTTAAGCAAATATAATTCATTCAATCATGGTAAATAACGTTCAATCGAGAATTCAAACAAATACTCAAATTCGCATAGGGTTCATCCTCGCCCTAACTACTAAAGAAGACTAGCCAAGCATGGCTAGGTTAACAAAATAGAAGAAGAGAGATGAAAATTAGAATTGTTCTTGCGTCCTCTTTCTTCCTTCAGCCACATTAGCCATTCGTAGCTAGGAATTTGCAATTGGAATTATTGCTCTACATCCCCATAATATATTCACTTCCTGCAATTCTGCATCTTTTACTTTACATGATTCTCCTATGTCGTCAGCCTGGATGCTTTTGCACGTGAACAGCTTTCCCCAGGCGTGTGCACTGACTGAAGATTATTCCCAAATTCACTCCCAAACCTCGCTGTTTGATTTTCTCCAACAAATATCCTTTTGATAGTTGTTGGGCAGAGTATATCTTGTTGTTATTTCTTGTTGTCGCTATTGTCCTCATGCAATTTAATAGGTTCAATCGACATGGACAGTCCTCCTTCCAAAAATTTTTGTTCGGTATGCCATGGAGACTACAACAATCCTTGTCAAGCCAATTGCTCTTACTGGTTTTGCATACGAATGACCTGTCAAGTGCTACGGGAAAAGCGAAAAGGAAGAGTTTGCCTCCAAAAATTCAAGAAGGCACGTCCGCGTTCGAGTAGGTGACATTTTTATATGTAGTAAGTTGCTGTCACCAATGAAATCTCATTGTTGACATGAGAGTTCAATGGAAGCTCGGTATTTTCTATTGGACATATATAAATGCTTGATTTATCAATTAAATCATTCCTCATCTACGCCTGAATGTCTTCGACAATTAAAGTTTTGAAGGCGGACCCCGGTTACTCCAAATCTGGTTAAAATCCCGGCTCCGTGTAAAAATTTGAAGGCGGACCCCAGTTACAACGAATCTGTTTAAAATCCCGGTTCCACGTGAATTTTTGAAGGCGGACCCCGGTTACTCCAAATCTGGTTAAAATCCCGGCTCCGCGTAAAAATTTGAGGGCGGACCCCGGTTACACCGAATCTGGTTAAAATCCCGGTTCCGCGTGAATTTTTGAAGGCAGACTCGGTTACACCGAATCCGGTTAAAATCCCGGCTCCGTTGAAGGCGGGCCTTGGTTACGCTTAATACGGTTAAAATATAGGCCCCGTGTAAAGAAACTCTCAGTCGAGAGCATTGATTCAATCTCCTCAAATGCACTAATAACAAAGACATGAACAAAAGAGCAAACCCAGGGTCACTGAACCCGGTTGTAATTCAAATACGAACTGAAGAATGAAACCCGACTTTTCATTCGGAGGGAGATGTCTCCGTAGAGCTATCGCAACCCGGACGCTTCCTAACTTACTCCAGGATATCAAGCGGAACTGTCATGCCGACTTCGGATCAGTCAAATGTTCGGACGCTTTGGTGAAAACCAAACCCGGCAGTGACAACTTCCCTTTATCCTAGGATGACCCGGCCAACGAACCTGGAATTATACAAGGCAGTTTGAATACTGACCCTCACCACTTTACGGTTTCAATACCGGATGCACTTTCGCAGATTCTGCATATCACACCTTTGACCCTGGCTCGGTCACTCAATAGTACTCCAAAAACAAATGTGAGTTCACTATATCGCTTCATCGTGGACACGGATGAAACTCTACATAAATATTCGAATTGATCGGGAAGTGAACAAACTTTCATTAATGATCAAGTCAACATAGTTTCAAAGCAAATTAACCTGGACTACATGTCTGGGGGCAATTCAATCATGAGACAAGTAACTCCTAGTTTCTTTGAAACTCGTATAGACACTTTATCAAAATCAAATGAGTGGTAGCAACTCCGATACGATATCCGGACGTAACAACAGATCCACCCCGGCAGCCCAGAGACCTGGACTACCAGGCTGGGGGCAATTATTATACAGTTGTCCATAACCGGGATTTTGCAAACTCGAACAAGCATTCGAAATGAGCAAACTAAATGATTTGCGCACACGAGCAAGGGATCTTATGTCTTCGCAGGCAACCCGGATGAGCTGAACATATCTCGGCCAAGTACGTATTTCACAGTCAAGCAAACATTAACCTCGGCGCTCGACACCGAACTACCGAGCTTGGGGCATCTGTTATGGACTGGTCAAGGCCCATTATCTCAACCGACCCACGATCTAAACCGCAAGACCTATTCAAAGGGAGGTTGCCGAGATTCATGGACACACGATGACACACGATGATACACGATGCGGGAGACCTAACCCTAAGGTACACTCTACAAATACGAGAAAAACCCCAAAGGTTCAGGCATCTTCATCTTCTACAGATTATCTCCTATCTACGATCTCCTATCTTCTACACGGTCTAAGCTCCGGCTAATCACACACAGCCGTCACAGAGCGTACGACCATTCCCTTAGGCTAAACGCCTCTATCAATACTCGAATTACGTGGACTTTGATCCCTCTTCAGGGTACGTAGGCCCTAGGAATCACTCCTAGGTCAAGTCCCAATCAACACCAACATCCTAGCCCCTCAGGGCTAGACAATCTGTGTTCTACACCAGAACACTACTATTATCATCCTCCGGGTGATGATCGGAATAAGAATCAGTGCTGCTGAGTTGTATGAGTTTCATCACAGAGTTTATCTCCCATTCAGACAACGCCTCCTCCGCCTTATACGGCTGTTTCCGGCTGCTATTATTGTGACTTTCACATGTGGGTTTCGTTATGGCTGAATTCTTCCTCATTGGTTTTGCTTCTAAGTAGAGGCCATTCTGAACAACGATTTAGGATATTTGGAATAATAGAAATAGATCAGGAGTATCTTAGTCCACTAACACACTAATTTTTATAATCCCTCCGAATCTGTCTGATTTGGGGGTGGACATTTTTTGAGGTAAGGGAGGGGGAAATTTAAAAAAATTCCCCCTCCCCTCCTAAATAATAAGATCAGCCAAACAAGGGGAGGGGGCCAAAATCTCTCCATTCTCCTCCCTTCCTCTTTTGTCCCCTCAAACAAAACAAACCTAAGACCCGACCTACATATAACCTCCCATCAAGGTTTATAACAGCTTGTCGGCCAAGCAAGGGACTCTCATTACATGCTTCTCCCTAGGTTTATCCCTCTAATTAGAAGGATGTAACATTTTTTAAATTTTTTTTAGATTTTTTATTTATTTAAATTAAATTGTATACTACATCCTGAAATATTTTTTTTCATCTAGTATCTCAAATATTTCTGATGTTATAGGAAAAATATTTCTAGATGTAGGATTGGAAATTAACTAATTTGAGATATGGGAGCAAAAATATTTCAGAATGCAACATATAATTTAATCTAAATAAATAAATAAAATGCCACATCCCTCTAGTTAGAGGGATAAGTATGTAAGAAGCATGTAATGAGGATCCCCAATCAGGTAACCCTAAACTAAATCTATATCAAAATCACGTCACTAGTGCAAAAAAGGGATTTAAGACCGCCTCATTTAGAGCGGATCATCGACTCCCCGGTCTTAAAGGTGTGACCGGTAGCAGTTTTGTAAATAAAAAGAACTTCTTATACAAAGAAGGGCTATAAGACCGCCTCATTTAGAGCGGATAATCGAAGCACCGGTCTTAATGGTGTGACCGGTGGCAGTTTTGTAAATAAAAAGAACATCTACACAATGAAGGACGCCTCATTAAGACCGGACTAAGTATCGGCCGGTCCTAAAGCTGTGACCGTGGCAAATTTGTAAATATAAAGAACTTCTTATTCGATCAATTTTTCATAGATCTTATCCGGACTCCGTTAAAATAACAACCGGTCTTAAAAATGTTAATAAAAAAATTGAAATATCAATTACTTTTATGGAGAAATCTCATCAAGGCAGACTTATATTTTCTACACTCCAAAATATTACGGAAAAATATAAATATAAAGGTATTAAAGTTTTAAGACCGAACATATATAATAGCTGGTCTTAAAACTTTGACTTTTAAGACCGGTCTTAAAATTTGTCCGGTACTAAAGTTTAAATAAAAAATAATAAATGTTAAGACCATAGTTACAGAATGACCGGTCTTAAAAGTTAGACTTTAAGATCGGACAAAAAATTTGGCCAGTACTAAAGTTTGAATAAAAATTAATTAATTTTAAGACTGGACATATAGAAAGACCTGGTCTTAAAGGTTATCTTTTAAGACCATATAGGTATATGTCCGGTCTTAAAAATGAAGCGCAAATAAACGTTACTTCGCGGAAGCTTTGTCACTCTCATTGAAGAACCCCGTTCACGTTGCGAAACCCTTCGTTGCATTACCTCTCTTCCTCGCCCGCGTCCGTTAGCCTCTAGTTACTCCCTCATTTTCTCGGCATTCCTCTCTTACTGTCTTGAAAATGAACGGTGAAAACGATTCCACTCGTGTTCTGAAACTACGAATACTTGGTTTGACCGGTGAGGGTCGGACGAACGAACCTCTTTATCTCACATTGAACCTCCGGCAGCTGCACGCCGGTGGTAGAAACGGCACACGAATGATGGAAGTATCCCTTAGTCGGAATTCGGGACGAAGCTCGAGATTCTTTTTGATGAAAATTTGCAACCAATCGGTCCTAATAAAAGCACATATACTAGTTTTGTCGGCGCTCTAGTACGCAGGCAAGGTTAGCATTTTGATGATGAGTGGAAAAATGTGGACCAAAAAATAATAAAGGATCCTATGTGGGACACTATCCGGCTTACATTCACCGTCCCTGATTCTGAGAAGTTGAAAGACTCAACATTATCTTATTGTGCTGAGCGGTTCAGGAAGTTTAAGACCTTTCTGGCTAACACTTATATTTTTGCCGAGGTTCAGCCTGACCATAAACCCTGGGACAAGTACAAATTTCTTGATGAACAAACTTGGCAACAATTTGTTCAGAAGCGGACCACTCCTGAAGCTCTCGTGAGTTTATATTTAGTTTTGTTTGCACTTTTGTTTGCTTATTAACTCGTGCGGATATGTGAATGTTATTGTATACATCTAATCTCGTTAGTTAAATGGTTTGGTGTGTGAATAGAAGTATACATTTGCTGCCTTTGTCCTGCATGAGAGGAGCATGTCCTAGTTCCATGCAAGTCTGATATGTAAAATGTGTAATGGTAATGGTTAATAATAAATGAGTTTTAGGACCGGATACAAAGTAAAATATCGGTCTTAAAAAATGATTTTAGGACCGGATATATGATAAAAGGACGGTCTTAAAAGTAATTGAATTAAAAATTAGTTTTAGGACCAGATACAAGATAAAAGTTCGGTCTTAAAAGTTTGTTAAAAGTAAATGACTATTAGGACCGGATATTTTGAACAAATATGCTCTTAAAGTAGAAACATTAAATTCATTATATACCAATTGACGAATTCATCATCGATGTTTATCTCTCCTGATACAAGCAAACTGCTCGTAGGGGTGCATACACGCCTCAAGCTCGTGCCATGGTTAGATCATTATATGGTGCGCCTCCTCCAACGACAGTGCGTCGTATTTTTTCCGAAGACTCTCGGGTCGTTGGACCCATTGTTATTTCTTCGGATGATGAAGAGATTACTCATGCCGCACCCCCCCGATCCTTCGCCGATCCTGTCCCTGCTGAGTTCATCCGTTATCTTGAAGCTGGCCATGCAGATGTTCGTAATCCCCCTCTCCAACCTGTTGGCCCTGGCCGTGCCTACCTCGATCCATTCATATTGCGGGTGGAGAGAATAAGACAACAACTTGCTGATCTCCAGCGGGAAATTAATGCTCTTCACGCCGAAATCGCCGAGGTTGTTCAGTCAGATTCTTGTGGATGATAATATTCAGCTTGTTTTTCTTTTGTTTTTTTGTTGTTGTGTATATATTCAAGTAATGTAAGAAACATTAAGAACACTGTATGAATTTTTGGCTGTTCTCCAAGAATTCATTAAAGAAACTTATTCTCCAATTTTCCTTTATTTTTGTCCAAAAATATATCCTTTATTTTATTGATTTAATATTGCAATCACCAAGGCCATTAAGACCGGACATTTTATAAGTAACGGATCTAAAGAGTATTTGAATTTTAGGACCGGATGTTTTATAAACCTCCGGTCTTAAAACTTAAAAGACTAATAAAAATTTAGGACCGGATACTTTTAAAACTCTGGTCTTAAAATGTTAGTTTAATCTTTAGGACCGGACATTTAATTAATCACCTATTAATAAAATCTAAAAAGCTAAATAAGGTATCTTTGTCGCTGGAAAAATTAAATTTCCTCTCTAATCTCTTGTCTTGCCGAAAGTGAATACTCGGAGTTCCGACTAAATTTCCCTCTCAACTTCGTCGCTTCGCGTACTCTCTCGACAATCACTCTCTGGTTCCTTAGCTAAACGTCTATAGACGAAGGCGTAAGAGATGTTTCGGTTAAAACTTTATTATTTTCCAGCTTATCGTTCTTGGTTTTCATGGGTTTAACGAAATCGGTGTAATGTTGTTATGGGTATTCTCTCGTGTTAATGAATATTGTTTTTGAAGATTATATTTGCACTTTAGACCTACCCAACTGACCAACAAGTGTTTTTAGGTTACTCTTGCTGTCTTGTCTGCAACATCAACGTTCGTGAGCGGAGAAGTAAGACGACTCAGCAAACGCATTTGAATTTATATGCTACAGGTTAGTCCACAAGACCTTCATCCCCAGCATTTAATTTCCTCGTCTTGCATTTATTTTGGTTCTTGGATTCACTGTGATGCATTTATGACCAAAAGTGATTCTTAATTTGTTATGCATTTAATGGGCAAGTTCCTCTGTAAAAGTGATTCTTTGAGACAATATTTGCATTTGGAGTTGGCTTATTTTATATGCAAGTTTCAGTTTTTTCGGATTATGTATGATCAATGATTTTCGTCTATAATATATAGGAATTCTACTATGGATCACGCTTGGATAGATGCTTTACGAACGAGTGTTGAATATCAGAATGGGGTTAGGGAATTTATAGAATTTGCTAAACAAAATGCCCATGATGATGGGGGGAAGTATTATTGCCCTTGTGTAAAATGTTTGAATTAGTGTCAACTATGTCCTGAAGTTATACGCACACATTTAATTTGTCACGGATTTTGTAAGACTTATACAGTATGGGTATGGCATGGTGAACAAGTGCCATCAAGTGGGAAAAAACATGGGGAAGTGGCCTTTGATGATAATGACACGGATATGGATGATCGCATAGAGGACATTATCCGTGATGTAGGAGAAGAGGCTTTTGAGCGATCACATGCATATGGTAATATGTGCAAGGTGATGCAGACACCGCTATACCGTGGGTATAAAAATACCAATTGTTGAACGTCGTATTGAAATTGGTAAGCTTGAAGGCACGTCATGGATGGAGCGACAAGAGTTTTTCAGAATTGCTTGAGGCTTTGAAGGACATGCTTCCGATTGATAACGTGTTGCCGCATCGCTACTATGATGCTAAGAAGATACTTTGTCCACTGGGGATGGAGTACAAAAAGATCCATGCATGCCCGAATGATTGTGTATTGTATAGAAAAGAGTTTGAAGAGAAGCAGAGTTGTCCGATATGTGAAACCCCACGGTACAAGTCAGATAAGGGGCCTGCAAAAGTGTTGTGGTATCTTCCAATCATACCAAGGTTCAAGCGGTTGTTTGCGAATGAAAATGATGCAAAAAATCTGAGGTGGCATGCAGATGAGAGGATTTCGGATGGACAGCTTCGACATCCGGCCGATTCTTCTCAATGGAAGAAGATCGATCAATTATTTCCGAACTTCGGCGAAGAACCTAGGAACCTCGGGCTTGCCCTTAGCACGGATGGCATGAATCCCTATGGAAGCCTTAGCAGATACATAGCTCATGGCCTGTACTCCTGATTGTTTACAACTTATCTCCTATGTTATGCATGAAACGAAAGTACATCATGCTGTCTATGTTGATTTCGGGACCAAAACAACCCGAAAATGACATAGATGTTTACACAGAGCCCTTGATCGAAGACTTGAAGGAGTTGTGGGAAGAAGGTGTCGATGTTTTTGACTCTTTTAAGAAGGAGGTCTTTAAAATGAGAGCCATGATATTTTGTACTATAAACGACTTCCCAAGATATGGGAACTTGTCGAGTATAGTGTAAAAGGCCATAAAGCATGTCCGGTTTGTGAAGAAGGCACATGCTACCATCAACTTCAACATGGAAGAAAGACGGTGTATCTTGGACATAGGAGATTTCTTAGACGGGGCCACCCATATCGTCGATTAAAGAAGGCCTTTTTTGGTGGCCAAGAGTATGAAGAAGCGCCGGTGGCATTGACTGGGGAGCAAGTGTATGAAAAGGTTAAAAATATCAGTGTCATCTTCGGTAAGCCTGGAAAGAGTAGAAAAGAAACAAATATATGGAAGAAGAGATCTGTATTCTTTGATCTTCCCTATTGGCGCAATCTTGATGTGAGACACTTGTATTGATGTCATGCATGTGGAGAAGAACGTATGTGATAGTATTGTGGGCACGCTTCTCAACATACAAGGTAGTTCGAAGGATGGTGTGAAGGCAAGATTGGATTTGCAAGCAATGGGAATACGCGAAGACTTGCATCCAAGGCCATATGGGAAGAGAACTTATTGTCCCCCGGCTTCTCATACTTTGTCTAAGGATGAGAAACGAAGCTTTTGTGAGTGTTTACATGGCACAAAAGTTCCCTCGGGGTATTCTTCAAATTTTAAGAGGCTTGTCTCGATGAAGGACTTGAAATTAGTAGGCCAAAAGTCTCATGACTTGTCATGTCTTGATGCAACAGCCTACTCCCAGTAGCTATTCGAGGATCGCCGAATATGATCTTCGGGTCGTTTGACTAGACTTTGTTTCTTCTTCAATGCGGTTTGTAGTAAAGTGTTCAAGATTGAAAAGTTGGATGAATTGGAGAATGAAGGATATCTTATCTTGTGCCACCTTGAAAAGCTTTTTGTTCCTTCATTTTTTGACATCATGGTTCATCTCATTGTTCATCTAGTGAGGGAGATAAAGTTGTGCGGCCCTATCCATTTACGGTGGATGTACCCTATTGAAAGATCTATGAAATTCCTAAAAGGGTATGTGAAGAACGCGACCGCCGGAAGCATCAATTGTTCGAAATATGTTTCTAAAGAGGCCATGGAATTTTGTCAAAATTATTTGGCCAAAGTAAGACATATTGGGCTTCCAAAACGTCGACATCTTTGAAGGGGGTAGACGTGGGGCTTCGGTAAAGAGTGTGGATCCGATGAATTTTCACAAGTCCACTTATACATCTTGAATAATGTTGATGAAGTTCAAGCCAAAGATATCTGCACATAAAGAGGCTGTAAGGAAAGAAAACCATCGAATGACCGAACAAAGGTTGATTAGGGAGCATAATATAACTTTTGCAAAATGGTTCAAACAAAAGGTCGAGGGATCTGAATGTGTTTCAGACACAATGAAATGGTTAGCACGTGGTCCTGAGGTTGAAGTCATAAGTTGGAATTCGTATGTGATCAATGATTATACATTTTACACGAAGTCCCTAGATGATAGGAGCACAGTCCAGAAACAAAGTGGTGTTATGTTAGAGGCTGAATCTATGCACTTCTCGATTCGAAAGACAAAAGGCCTAAATTGGCTGTCATGCCATATTATGGGGTTATTGAAGAGATTTGGGAGGTGGACTATGTCAAAATTAGATTTCCCATCTTCAAATGCAAGTGGGTTAATGTCAATAATGGTGTTCAGATCGATCGGCTAGGATTTACTTTAGTCGATGTCAATAGTAGAAGTTTTGGAGATGAACCTTTTATTATGGCGTACCATGCGAAACAAGTGTTCTATATCACCGATCAAGAAAATAAAATGTGGTCTCGTAGCTCTCCAAGGAAAGAGGGTCATTGATATTGATGAGGAACCGGACATGAACGAAGAAGATGAAGCGGATAATGAACCCGGCATAAGAAATGATCATCAAGAAGGGATATGGGAGGATATCACTTTATAAAAGAGTCAATTCATAAGGTAATATTCATATGCAGAATTCTTAGAAAACTTTAAGGTTTTAACTATATATATTATATATTCCTTCTATGTTACGTTCTTAATTAAACAATATAATGTCACGCTGACTATGAATTTGTTCTTGTTCTGTTTTTGTGGCAGGATCCGATTCAAAGGGGCATGTTATAAAAGAGGATGCATGTTACATTGTTGGGTGGGAATCAGATGAAGGCATGGTGAATAATATATTGGACTACATGTATGTTGATTTACGTGCTGTATTGTAACTCATTGTGATTGTAATTAGTTATATATCTTAGCTTATTGTATAAATTACTTTAGCTGTTGTAGACTTAAGGCCACATAACTCATGGTGGATAATTATTTGTATTCTTTTTCCCAATTCAATTTATTCATGTTCATAGCTTGTAGCTTAAATTAAGTATATCGACTTTTATGTGCTGTTTTGGATGGTGGATTTTTGTGTATTATATATGATCAGGAAGAACGAACAGGGAAAAAAATTCGGGAAAATTTAGAGCGCAAATAAATAAGACGGTCTTAAATGTTCAATTGTTAAGACCGGATGTATATCTATGACCGCTCTTAAAGGTATTAAGCCGGTCTTAAAAGTTGGTCTTTTAAGACCGGTCCATTTATAAGTGCGGTCTAAAAGTTCAATTTTAAGACCGGATGTATATAACATCC
This sequence comes from Acacia pycnantha, assembly GCA_025563575.1. Taxonomy (NCBI): domain Eukaryota; kingdom Viridiplantae; phylum Streptophyta; class Magnoliopsida; order Fabales; family Fabaceae; genus Acacia; species Acacia pycnantha. The sequence continues at coordinate 23,902 of JAMWYP010000556.1, read as the reverse complement.
GGTCTTGAAAGTCGACTTTTAAGACTAGGATCTCGGTCTAGGATATTACTATTTTTAGGACCGGGTTTATTTTTGTCCGGTCTTAATATTCGGATCTTTTAAGAGCGGTCTAGTTTTTGTCCGGTCTTAAAGTTTGAGTTTTAGGACCGAACAAAAATATTTCAGATCTATTTAGTATGAATTTTAAGACCGAAGGTTTAAAATGTCCGGTCTTAAAGAAACTCTTTAAGACCGGTTCTTTGTCCGGTCTTAATAGGGAGACTTTTTATACCGCTTGGAACAAGACCTGTCGCGGGTCCGCTCCTAATATACCTGTTTCGTCCAGTCTTAAAATCCTTTTTTCCACTAGTGCGTGTGAGAAGGAGATATCATTCAAAAACAATGATAAGAAAATATATAAATATAATATGTAATTATAAATAATAAAATATCTAACAGGCTTACCTAAGAAGAATGCTACTACCAAAAAAAAATATCAGATTACCCACAGAATTACCGACGAAAAAAATTCCGTCAGAAATTACCCACGGAATTCTGTAGGTAATTTCCGTAGGTAAAAATTACCCACGGAAAATGTCCGTCGCAAAAATTTTCCACAGATTGTGACGGTGTTTTTTGTGGCGGAAATTTTCCGTAGGTAATTAAATTCTGTGGGTAATTTCCGACAGCATTTTTTCCATCGGTAATTTCGTAGGTAATCCGAGGTTTTTTTGTAGTGTGATATATGGATATAGTGTAATTTTTCAGTTTTGTAGTTTAAAGTTTTTACTTCCCTTTTGATATTTGTTGTTTGCTAGATGCCTTTAGATATCCAAAAAAAGGGTTTGATATTCCGTTGTAAATTTTTTGAGGCTATCAACTCATTTTAATAAAATCACATATATTTCCTCATTAGGATAGGTGAACATGTTTAGTATTCTATAGACCTTGATTGTCTTTAATATCATGATATTTGCACTTACAAGAAATAATTTTTTTAGTGGATAAAAATAATAACATTTTAATATGAAAAATTAAAGGGTTAAAGTGCAGATTTGCCAACAAACTATTACCCGAGGAGTATCTGGCACAAAAAACAATTGAGGGTACCATAATTACCAATCAACAATTAAAAAGTGAAAAAAAACACAATTAGGTGCAAATTGGCCAACGAACTATTACTCTTACCCGTCACTGTCTTGGTGTCTCCGTCTTCCATTGATCGTCACAAAGGTCGCCGACGCGCGTCTCTAAGGCTTTCATTGTTGCTAGGTGTTCCACTTACCCTCTTGAACTCATCAAGGCCCGTATGCAGCTTCAAGGCGAGAATCACGCACCGAAACCAAATCCAGCAGTCCACAGCTTTCGACCGACACGCGCCTTGCACCCTGGTTCCATCCCTCCGATGCCACAAACAGCAGTCGCCGCTACCACAACGCTTGCTCGCATGAGTTCCATCTCTGTTGGTGTTTGCCTTATCCAATAAGAATGCTTAAACACTCTTTTTCCAAATTGTCTCCGCCACCGTCCTACGCTAGTGCCTCATATTTTAACGTAATTGTGATAATTGTTTTTCTTAATAGTTATTTGACTTTTTTCACTTTTTAATTGTTGATTGATAATTATGGTACCTTCAATTGTGTTTTGTGCTAGATGCTCCTCGGGTAATAGTTTGTTAGTAAATCTGTACCTTAACCCAAAATTAAAAGGCTAGCAGTAACTTTTTATAAAAAAAAAAAAAAAAATTGGCCCCCCAATTATTTGTACACCGATTCCAACGAATCATTAAATGGTTATTACGCCAACGTATTTATGGGCGTTTGGGGGGATATTTATTTATTTTATTTATGAATCACGTTACCAAATTTTTATATGATTGTACAATTTGTTCCCTCATTTATTATTGTATATACTTTATTTTTATGGGACAAATATATATAATGTATATTAAATAGGGGTAAAGTTAAAAAGGAAAATTAAAATTTAAGTTGAAACAAATGAGATTTAAGGTTTTTCTTGGTTTCAAGTAAAACCTTGTTGAAAGTGACTTATAAATAAAAACACAACATGAGTTTAATTGTACTCTATTTGATCCATAATATAGGGCACTTTAATTATATCATGAGAAACAAGAAATATAATGATGGTTAAGTCATTTAATATATCATAAAATGTATTTTTTTTTTTCATTTTGACCCTTCTTGAGAAATATATTTAATTGCATTAGGAATGTTATTATAAATATAGAGAGGGGATATAATTATTGGGCAAAGTTGAAACAAAATAGAAAAAAGAGCATTAATTAAACTATAAAGTACTTATATTCTATATCATGTCTTATTTGTAGAAGTATCATATATTGTAGATCAGATGGAGCAAGTTATACTATTTTATGCTTAAATATAAGTCAATTGTACTTCATTCTCACATACCAAGAAATGCATTAAATAAATAATTTTTTACATTTGCCTTGTTAAATTTTTGTCTCTATCTACTTTACAAATGATTTTCACACACCTCTCTTCTTTCTCTCTTTCCAATAGAAATTAAATAGGGGCGAAATTGACAAAACATCATTAATCACCCTACAAGTGATGACACATATTTTAAAAGTCACTCCCCCCCCCCCAAAAGTGACTTATGTTTAAGCACAGAGTGGTACTCCCCATGTCCAAATTATAAGACCATTCTAACTAATTCTAATCATTGGCCCAAATAAAAATATTTAAAAGCATTACATTTGCTATAAAATTCAAGTGATTTCCTATCTTATCCTTATTAAACACACTAAACTGGAACATCATATTAATTTACCTCTTTCACTACCCTAATTAAAATATGGGCATATTTTTAAAAAATATATATTTAATGGTCATTGAAACTATCAAAACATCTTATAAAAAGGATCAAACTTTCCTTTTTTTAAAAAGTCTTATAAAATATTGGGTAGCGGTGCAAAAACACACACTTGGTTTTTCTAAAATTGGGTCCAACATCAAGTATTTTTTTAGGTGCAAAAATAACTACGTGGATACAATAGTGAGGTAAAAGTCACAGATTCCATTAATGTAGATGATGGAGTTAACTTTAATCTAACAGACATCATCTATATTTAACAGAATTGTGACTTTTGCCCCATTTTTGTAATAACGTAGTCACTTTTACACCTAAAAAAGCACTTGGTGTTAGATGCACTTTTGAAAAAACTACATGTGTATTTTTACACCTTAACTCTAAAATATTTAATCTAGAGGGATGCAATGCAAATTGAAAGTCACTACTACAAAAAACACTTTTAACGTCCATTTTTAAGACTTTTAGACGACTATTTTTAAGGGTTGTGAAAAAAAAGTGTCGTTAAAAGTTTATGACTTACAACGACTGTTTTTAAAAAACAATAGTTGAATTTCAACGACTATTATTTAAATAACAGTCGTTGTATATCCACAAATCTACAACATGCACGCATGCTAGGCAGTCCATAGAACCATTTAAAACACAATATAAGGTGCAATTTGAACAAGCTAAAGCCTCGTGAGAAATAGAATGGATTGAAAATGGATGATAAGCAGCACCATTCAATATTCAACGCAAGAAATAGAGTGTTTCATGTCCAACAAAGCACAAAAATAAGAAGAGAAATAAAACCCCTCAAGTCTTAACTAAATGAAGCAGAAGACAAATAAAAGAACTGTTTACAGACAAAAGAAAGCACCATAAAATAGAGCATAAAAACACTACAATGGAACTATCCATTCAGAATTTCAACAAAAGAAAGCACTAGGAAATAGAGCTCTGGTGTCTTCATCATCGCTGCCGGGGCTTCCTCCTCTTCACGGTGCTCGGGATCGTTGCTCGACATATTGTTTAGTGAGGAGAGAGAGACGCAGATCTGCAACCCAGATCTACAATCGGCGGCAAATTACAAATCTAGAGGTTGTGGAGCACGCTCGTAGTTCACGACAAAGCATGAGTTGGAGTCGCTCACGCCGCTATAGCGAATCTCCTTGGCAGCAAAGGTGGGGCCGTTGGGTGCGGTGAAGGAGATAGGTGGGTCTCAAGACTCTTATCTGCATTTAGGATGATGGATTTGAGAAAGACTTTCTGCATACTGTTGGGTTTTAAAGAGAAAAATTTATATTTTTATGGAAGAGAGGAAACAACAAAATGTCGAAGGCGCGAGATTGAAGTTGAAATATCTGAAAAATTTGAGTTTCAACAACTGGTTTTGAAAAACCAGTCGTTGTAACTTAAAATAAAATAAAATAAAATGGCATGAGGGAGACTCGACTGTTTTTTTTTAACGTGTATCAACGATCGTTTATTTGTTTTACTTCTCTTAACTATCAAAATTCTAGGCTATATACTAGTAAATAACTATGAATATGAGAGAAAATCACAACGGTCATGTAATCTTTAAGGCTTTTATTCTAACTATAAGTAGCACTAATTTTTCTTATTGATTAAATTTAATGTGTGATTTCAATGATATTGATATTTTTACAGATATATATAAAAGAGATATGTTGTTTAATTTATTAAATTTAATTAGGAACTAATAAAATGAAAATACAGTGTGTGTATGTACATACATACATACATACATATATATAAGAGATATATTGTTCAATTTATTAAATTTAATTAGGAACTAATTAAATAAAAATACAGTTAGATTTCTTCACTTGACTTTCAAAATTCTAGGCTACATACTTTGGGAAAAATAGCTATAAGTATGGGATAAAATCACACACACACACACATATAAAAGAGATATTTTTTAATTTATTAAATTTAATTAGGAGCTAACTAAATAAAAATACGGTTAGATTTCATCTCTTAACTATTGAAATTCTAGGCTACATACTAGGAAAATAGATTAAAAAAATGGGATACAACGACTGTTTTTATAAAAACAGTCGTTCTATCACAACATTTAACGTCCGTTTTGAAAAACATACGTTAAATGTTCACTTTTAACGTCATATTTTAAAGAAACGGACGTTAAAGGTAAGTAGAAAATTACAACAGTGTCACCGCCTACTTTTTAATGTCTATTTTGTGTGAAACAGAATGCATGAAAGCCAACATGAACCGAGTCAATGTAAAAACAAACATATATATGATAAAGATTTTTCATAAGTTACATTTCTGCAGTCAATGTAAAAACTCACTCAGTATTTGTCTAAAAATTTAATTTTTTTTTAAATTTTTATACTAATTAATTATATTTCTATTTTCTCCCTCTCATTATGTCACTCATTCAATTAAAGAAGGCAATTGAGTGCAATGGTGAGGAGAGTTGATCAATCAATATGGAGTCTTGTAAAAAAAGGTCGATGAAGACCTCAACAAACACTTAATGAGGTTATAGAACAAAATATTTTGGTTAATAATCTATCTAAGGATCTAGTTTTTGATAGAGCACACTGGCGTAATGTGATCCATATAGCCAATCTCACTTAGTAGGATAAGACTTTGTTGTTGTTGTATTCTTCCATACCCTCTCCACAAAAAAAAAAAGAGTGTATTTAGGGGGGGGGGGATTACATTTATTTCCTTGAACTAATTTTAATTAACTTTTTGATCCGTAACACTCACATATAGGATTGAAGGGAGTATATATAGTAATATGTAACTATCTTTCAATTTTTAAAATTAATTTTTTTTTCAAGGGAAAAGTAATTATTTATATTAGTTTTATGCACATAATCATTAAAAAATTTAGTTGTTTTTTTAAAATTTGAAATATTTTTATTTCAACTTATAAATAAATTGATGTACTAATTGGTCTGAAAGTGCCATCTCTCACCACGCCCGGTTCTTATAATAGGATGTCTTATATGCTCAAATTTAATAAGGATAATGAGATAGAGTAGAAATTAGTAACATTGGAGTTTAACATGGTTAATAAAGATAATAATGGAAATCACTTAAATTATTGTGGGTATTTAATAAGAATTCTGAATGGTTCAACATGGCATTTGTTTGGGTCCAAGGCGCCATCCAAAGGGAACCGGCTTTCGTCCAATTCTATTATTATCCATTTGCCATCCGCGCGTTGGGCGTCGTCGTTTTGTCAAAAAGCTGAACCCGCGCCCTTTAAAAAAAAAATATTCAAGGTACTAAGTGGTACTAAAAAGATAATTTAGGATACTGAACGGTACTAGAAAAATACTTCATCTTAAAAAATTATTTTAGGATCTTGAAAAAATATACTGAAGTATATATTTAGTATCAGTCAATACTATGAAATACCAGTTAGTACCAGTCAGTACCTTAAAATATTTTTTTAAGATCCTAAAATAATTTTTTTAAAGATCATTAAGCATTTTTTTAATATCTTGAAGTATTTTTCCAGTGTCATTCATTACCCTAAAATATTTTTCAATATCCTAAAATAATTGTTTAAGATCTTAAAGTATTTTTTTAGTACCAATCAGTACTCTAAAGTATCTTTTTAGTACCAATCTTATACTTTAGGATATTTTTTCAAGATCCTAAAATAATTTTTTAAGATCATGACGTATTTTTTTAATACCGTTCAGTATCCTCAAGTACATTTTTAGTACCACTTAGTACCTTTAAAAAAAATTTTTTTTAAGGGCACAGGTTCAGCTTTTGTGGCAAAACGACGACACTCCAACGCAGCGGATAATAATAGAATTGGACAAAAGCCGGTTCCCATCCAAAGTTGAAGTTTCAACCCACCTCAATAACATTCAAAGTTTCAAATGTTCCAGAAAAAAAAAATCAAATAATTGCCTGGTCAAAGACGGTCAGTTTTTGGACTTAGGGTTATTTTATATGTTCTGGTTTTTCCTCCGTGAACTTCTATCGGGTTTTCATGTATCACTCTGGTTTTATTTATAAGTTCAGTTTGACCAAATCTCACATACCAAGAAAAAGTAGTTAACTCAATGATTATGGGGTAAATTTTCAACTTTGCCCTCATATATGTTGGGTATTTTTTAAATGTTTCTTCTCTCTTTATATTTATGAGTGTAATTAATATGGGTAAAATTGTCACAATCTCATTTATTACATGAAACTGGATTTATAAATAGGACCAAATTTTTTGATCAAACTGGACTTATAAATAGGACCAGAGTGATATGTGAAATTTTGAGACGGGTTAGATTCTGAGTTCCCTTTTATTTGTTGTTTCGAGAGATGGATTTGGGGATTTCCGATAGTGTAGAAATTAGTAACATTGGAGTTAGGGTAATGAAACTTCTTCTGAGGTGAAAACTGAAAAGAAGGGAGTGTATTTAATGTTTTTTTTTATTGATTGATGAGCACCTGAAATCTATCTCATTTAATGCTCTTCTCAATTTAATTTTCTAAATTTAATTCGACGACTCATTTATGGTACTATGGTTGGTACTGGTGGGTGGGAGGCCAACGGCCAACCTTAATTTTCTTAAATTTCAAAGGAGGGATGAGTTTTTCTAGGACTTGAAAAGGCGAGTTATGTGTGAGAATGCGGAAGAAAAGACACATTGACGTACACATGCTTCCTCTCAGTGTTGTCAAAAACTAATGTAAAAACATAAAAATGTACATTTTTATCGGGGCGTTAAGTGCTAAAATGCAGGTAAACACTGTCATAGCTAAAAACGGACGTAGAAACTCGTAGAAACGTACATTTTTACAGTCATTATCGTTTTTACATAAAACAAAAAAGAAAAAAAAGCTGACCAAAACCATCGTGCTACATTCCAATTCCAATCTCCATCGGCATCGTGCTCGCTCATGCTTCACCGCTTCCTACCGACCCAAACCCTAAAACCCAAAATCATCGGTTGCCTCCTCCTCTCGTGGCATCGCCGTCCTCCACTCGCCTCATTGACGCTCCTCCTTCTTGATCGACCCAAACAATCATCGATTGTTTTGGAGGATAGTGTTAAGCTTCAGAAGGAACAAGATCTGCAACATTTCCATGTTTTAGTCGTCGACGACAGCCTCATCGATCGGAAGCTTCTCGAGAAGCTCCTTCAAGTCTCTTCTTGCAAAGGTACCTTACCTTCTCCCTCTTTTCACTTTTCTTCGATTTCCCCTTCATGAATTTGTAGCGATTTTGATTTTTGAGGTGTCTGGGGATTTCATTTGTTGATTTTGTTTTCAAAAATTACCTAGTGAGTAGTGACGAGTGTGGACTCTCAGCGACAATGTAACATCCCATTTTCAAAAGCAGTATAATTTTTTTTTTTTCAAAATATCATTTCAAAATCATCAGAGTAGAGCAACAGAGCGATTGAGTAACTAATATGTATATATAAAACGCCGTAAGTCTAGCTGGTTACAACAGCGGTACAGTAACCGCGTGGTTCAAAGGTAGATAACAACATCAAAAGAAAGGCTTCAGACGGAACAACAAAAGAAATCTCCTGCCGGGTCTCTAGGCGTGCAGACATATCCTCTAACCTCTATATGCACTCAAACAGTATAACAACATACATACCACATATATATAAACATCAGAGTTAGTGTTACAAGACTCGAACGTACCTTCGTTGACGGAAATTCGGTACTTCGGCACGACGGTTAGTCAAAACGTAATCAGGAATATCCCAGAGCTTCGCTGCTTTTTCTCCCAGAGCTTCTCTCTCTAAAACTTCTCTCAAATTTCGAATTTCACAAAGGAAATGGTGTGAAGAATTGAATGAAAGGAGGGGTATTTATAGTGATTTGGAGGTTACTATTCACACTTTACCAGACCGGATCTCAGCCGTCGGATCAGAAACTTTTGAAATGGCAAGATCTTGACCCTTGGGGGCTCTTGGTCGACATAATGGTCCTAGGTGGCAGCTTGTGATGTCATCTAGGATGATGTCACAGGTTGCTTTATGCCATGGATCCGACAGAATTTCCCCGATCGGTGCCCGATTTGCGTAATTGCGTAAAATCCCAAAAATCTGGAATTACAACTTTGAAGACATTTTCTCACTCATTAGAAATGTCCGGGCTAAATAACTTTTTGATTCCATACAGGGTTCCAACGGTCCTGCGGAAGTTTTACGGAAAAACGTGCTTGCACGGAATCAACTTCCGAATCGTCAACCTCTGGACAAAAATTCATTGATTCCAAATATGTCCAGGAAATTCTCAACTCATTCCCAGATGTTTGAGTTATGATTTATTTTCTTCAAATTCTAAATCTGTGACTATCTGCCTTTTTCACAGATTACCCTATTTCGTCTTATTATCAAAATGCTCCACCGGTCTCTAATTAACTCCTGAACAGTCTATTTCAAGATAAAAATCCACTCTTTCATATTCTTTACTGACTTTAGAAATCATGTTCCTGGTTCTCTAGATAGGATCCAATTCCTATCCGTGTTTATTTACTTTTTACTCTTTACTTTAATTAATTTTAAATTAAGTGTTTTATTTTTACACTCCACATATATTGTTTATTATTATTATTTTTTTCCTTTTTCCCTTCATCATGTCGGAACACACACCATGATATATATATATATATATATATATATATATATATATATATATATATATATATATATATATTTATTTATTTATTTATTTATTTATTTTATAATTAATTATTATATAATTTAATAATTTTTTTTACATAATTTTTTTACAAAATTTTCCTATTGGCCCATACTTGTATTTAGGCTTAAAATTACTTAATCTCACATATTTTTCTCAATATTTTCCAATTAATTAGAAAATATATTTATGCTAATTTTCTAGCCATAAATCACTAATTATAGAGTTCTACATAATTTATCACAATTATTCCATTTGTTCAAGCTTAAATAATTAACCAATAATTATTTAATCCATCACTTATTATTTGTTGATAGTTTTCTTATCTAGAACTAATTACTTCCTCTCAAAATCTGAACTAACATTGCTATTTTATCTCCCATGTAAAATATCAATAATTATGGAGTTAGTTATGATCTCCAAATACTTTATAATTGTTATTTTACAATATTCTAAGCTTATAATTTATTAAATTACCAAAATTAGAGACAATATATTCTCTCAATTTTAATAATTATTTTACTACCTCTCGGGATTTTTCATAATTTTCCTAAGTTATTTATGTCCTACAAGGGCATTTTCGTCATTTGGCACTCAAATTTTCAAGAGATTTTTCCCTACAAATTTGATATCACATATTCACCTATTTCCAATAGGTATTATTTACTCAATATGATACTTATCATAAGTGAGATTTTCGAGGTATTACGTACAAGGCTTTGAAATATCTTCAAAATCATCACCTTCTCCACTTTGTCACCGTAACAAGAGGTAATTAAACACCATCTCTCTCATATTCTACTGGCCTTTTCTCTTCTTTATCTATTGTGCTTGAGTTTGTTTACAACATTTTTCAGTTGTTATATTGGAATTTGATCAGTCTCTGCAATTTTTGTAGCTAACCTAATCCTTGATTGATAGCTCATGTTCTTGCTAAATTTAACGATTGAGTAATATTGTGAATTTGTGATAGGTCATGTTCTTGCTAAATTTAATTATTGAGTAATATTGTGTGATGTCCAGGTTGTTGGAAATTATGCCCTAGGGAAAATCATTGTACTTTAAACGTTTATGTTATTTAAAGTATTTCTCAGTTTAGTTATCATTTCATTTGCATGTTTATAGTGATAACTGTATCCTTGGACATATCATATAGATTGTCCTAAATGTCTCTGGTCGGTCATCTATGCGGGAGCAAAGATAAAATAAGACCAGTATGACTTTGATGAGTATGGAGATACGAATCAAAGTCATAGGCACTTGTAAAAGTACAAGGTGCTGGACCAACCCACTATGAGAAAGCTACGTGGATTAAGTCATAAGCTTATCTCATGTATAACTGTGTTGCAATGTCCTTTGACCTGAGATCATCATGGATTCCTACATGAGAGTCGCTGATCTTTGACCTAGTCAAAAGTCACCTTTGACCGGGTGATGATATATAAAGGCTTTGATCGGGATCAGTGGTTTTCATGTAGATAAATGTGAACGGTCAAGATGGAATTTGTCCCTCACATTTGTAGAGAGATAATAATGGGCTCCTCGATAAGTGAGTTTGAGAAATGTATGACCAAACTACGATGGAAAGGAGTTTCCATTTCAGTTATTAGACTACTCAAGAATTGAGAAAGTAATGGTCAAGAACAACAAGAATAGCTCAACACGAGCAACAATGTCCAGATTCATTGAATCTTTAGATATGTCTAAAATTTAATTAATACATCATTTAATCTAGGATGAATATATATATATATATATATATATATATATATATAAATATAAAATGAAATTCGAAAATTATATAATAATATTATTTAATATAGATTATAATATTATTATATAATATTTGTTTTGTATTTAATTTATTTGATAAATTAAATAATTGAAACAAATAGAGATATTGTATCTCAGATTTAATTTAAATTGAGTTATAGTATCTCAACTTTAACTAAGTAAATAGATATCATATCTTAGATTTAATTTATAAAGATAAATTAAATCTGCAGGCTTTTATTTTGGATTAAAATAAATGGATTAGATTAGATCTGTTGGACAGATTTAATTAATGTTATTTTAATCTAAAATTCGAATTCACGATTAATTGAGATTAATTTTGAATATTTTAATACGGCCCAATTATGGTTTTAGAAACTCTATAAGAGATATTGATCTAGTCGTATTAAAATAATGAATTGACGAGCTGCAAATAACCCTAGAGAGAAAAGACATGAGACGCAAAGTAAGAATGTACTAGCACGTTGCCGTACGTGTTGGAGAGTTGTTTGGTGTGGATACCGGTAGAGGGAGTGGAGTTGTAGAATCGGCTCCTAAAGATTGATTGAGTAAGAAGGTGTTAGCCCACGAGTTCGCAAAGGACGCATACAAGTTCATATAGGTACGGTTTTTCTAATGAACCCGATTTAAACACCGTTGATAGATCCTCTTTGGCATTCGTAAAATTTTAATGGATGAAATCCTTCTGCTGTGTGTACGGATCCCAACACAGGTTTTATGGATAGCAATTGAACATATTCTAAATAAAGTGATCTTATTCTTTCTTTGCAAGTTTTCTGGTTCATACTGAAGCCCATCCCTAGTACTATTTCCTATTTAGTATGGTTTATAGGACTTACATTATATCTTTTAAATATGAAGTTTTTCATTGAGTAGTGATTTATAATTTTTTTTTTTGAATTTTGAATAGTGATTTACTGATTTTTGATTTTTTTTCCATGTATGTATGTGTGTGTGTGTATAATTTTGAGCTCTGACCTTAAGTAGTAGAAAGTAGAAATTTTACGTGTCATGTCGTTTCTACGATTTATGTTTCTACCACCCCCTTCCGTGTCTACGTAGAAACTCGATTTTGACAACATTGCTCTCTCTAGTCTCTTTTACAAGAGCTTTAGAAGACACTGAAGTACATTACCACTCTGGTTCTATTTATAAGTCTACTTTGACCAAAAAATTTGGTCCTATTTATAAGTCCATTTTGATTAAATAAATGAGATTGTGACAATTTTACCCATGTTAATGAGGATGAGAAAGATTGGCTAGCTATGTGTAATACCCAGATAAACAAAATGGCTATTTTTGAAAAGTGAATATGTGGTTTCAAAAGTATGTTATAATTATCTAATTTTCTAAAGGAAAATCTCTTGGAAATTAGGAAAAAACATAATAATATGCCAAAATGACCAAAATGTCCTTGTGAGCACAAAATGATTTAGGGAAATTATGGAAAATCCTAAGAGGCAGAAAAATAATGTTTAAAATTTAGAGAGTATATTGTCTCTAATTTTAGTAATTTAATAAATTATAAACTTGGAAAAATTAAAGGAGAAAAGTTAAAAAGTATTGTGGAGGTTATAATTGACCCCATGATTTTTAATATTTTATGTAAAGCATAAAATGCCAATGTAAATCAAATTGTTGTGAGGAAATAATTATTTATATGTAAGAAAATTATCAAAAATTAGTGGGAGAATAATTAAGTAATTATTGGCTAATTGCTTAAGCATTAACAAGAGAATATTCAAAGAAAATTATGAGAAACTCATTAATTAAATGTTAATTGATAAAATTAGCATAAAATATATTTTCTAATTATTGGGAAAATATTGGGAAAAATAAATGAGATTAAGTAATTTTAAGCCTAAATACATAAATGGACCAATAGGAAAACTATGTGAAATTTTGAAGAAAATTGAAATACATAATTAATTAAAATAAATAAATATAATATTAAAAAAAGGGCCAGCTGAAATTCACAAGGAAAATAGGATAAGATTGAAAAAAATAATATCTAGATATTTTAGAGTAAAATAATAATATAATTGTGATATTTTGTGAAAAAGTAAATAGGATAAATGACAACCAATAGAAACTAAATCTTATCTAGAAAACCATGAACAAATTTTCTAAAGTCAGCGAATATTATGGACAAGTATAATTTTATCTCGGAATGGGCTGTCTCAGAAGTCATTTCCGTGATCGGTAGAATACTTAGGTAATAAGACGAAATAGGGTAATCTGTGAAAAAGGCAGATAGTCACGAATTGGAGTTTGAAGAAAATAAATTATAACTCAACCATCTAGGGATGAGTTGATAATTATCTGGACATATTTGGAATCAGTGAATTTTTGTCCGTGAGATTGATGATTGAAGTTCGTTCCGTAACCGACGCGTTTTTCCGTAAATCTTCGACAGGACCGGAGAAGACCTGAGAGGGATCAAAAATTTAGTTAACCCAGACATTTCTAATGAGTAAGAAAATGTCTTCAAAGTTACTATTCCGAATTTTTGAGATTTTCCAAGATTACGCGATTCGGACACCGATCGGAGACTTTATCGGTAGAAGTCTTCTAGAATGTGGCAAGGTGGCTCTTCTAATTGGTTGTCTGACTTTGGGGAAGGGGGGAGCAGGTCGGCAGCCATGTGGAGGGTTGAGATCATGCCATTTTGCAAAAGTGCAATCCGACGGTCCAGGATCCGTCAGGTAAAGCATGAATAGTAACTCCAAATCTCCTATAAATACCCCTTTGCCTTCATTTGAAAATTTCACACCAAAATCACAAGCTCAAGGCCGAATAGGGAGCAGCAAGGAGGAAGGAAGGAGTCCGGGGAATTTTGTAGCGAAGCTCTGAGTAAGTTTTCGGTCCTTAGTCTTAAGCTTCCGTAGTTCTTTCGGTAGTTAGAGTAGAAATGTTAGATTAGTCTTTAATCTTCCAAGTATGATTAGATATCATATGATAGGGGTATTTTAGTCATTAATTTCGAAAATCATGGTGGGGTCGGAGTTATGGCAAAATTTTGGAAGATTAGAGTCAAAGTAGCGAAGCTCTGGCGAAATTCCGCCGATTAGGCAACTAGGGGCAAAATGGTAATTTGTACCTAAAATGCCCGTTATGATGTCAAGTATTGATAAATGTGATGTTATCATTATAGGATATCACTAATCTTGATCTGCTGTCGTTACGCTGTCCGACATGCCGCTGTTTTTCTGGCAAAAGTACGGTTTTCCGTCGAAGTACCAAATTACCGTCAACGAAGGTACGTTCACGGCGTACTGTAATACTGACTCTGATGCTTATACTATGCTTATATATGATATGGATAGTTTCATAAGCCATGAACGGGACTCTGTCCTGGACATGCACATTGACTAAGGTAAGAGACTTAGATAATCACTATTACAGCTTTACGGGTTATAGTCATAATAATACCATTATATTTTCCTAGCGCTGAGGACACGACTGTACATCGTGGCACGGATGTTGCAAACTAAAAATAACTTTGCTTGTAGGGTAGTTGTTATTAAATGATCATATGATGAACTGTCTGGATCATTGCTGTAATTCTAGAAATATCTGTTGAACATATATTGTTATATAAGCATGAGGTTAACCGTTACCTGAGATCCGATGGACATTGGATCTCATCTCTTACTATAGCTTCAAGGTCTCGGGAGACCAAAGACGGAGGATATGAGTAAGCAGAGCGGATAGCACTTGTGAAGACCGCATAAAGACCCGACCGAGAACACTTAATATTTTTACAGATTGATGTACCATTCTTTATGAACAGGCAGTTATGCCGCAGTTAATGTTGTATCAGTTACTCAATGCTTATTTACTCCGATGCTCTACTCTGATGAAAAAAAATTTGGCTCTGAAATTGGGATGTTACACTATGTTAGAAAGAGAAAAAGATGAGAGAGATTTGACAATAAATTTTAAAAGGTACCCATTCATAAATGAGGGTAAAGTTGGAAATTTGCTCCATAATCATTGAGATATCTAACTCTCTTTAATATGTGAGATTTGGTCAAACTGGACTTATAAATAGGGCCAGAGTGGTATTTAAGAAAATAATTAAAATTAGTTAATTAAAAATAATAAATTTATATGAAACAAATTTTTTTCTAAGTGTGTCCTTAATTTCCAAAGGGCATGTAAGATAGAGAAATAGTGTAATAAGGAGAGAAAGTATGGAAGAGAATATAGTATAAGAAAAAAATGAGGGGAGCGAATAAAACTAAACTAATTAGGGAAAATGGTAAAACACATTAAATGCTCAAGCAATTCTTAGTATGATCTTATATAAAAAAGAGAGCAAAGACAGCTCTTACAAAAGGATGAGAGAGGGAGTATGTCGATAATAGTTTAAAAAAAAAACAAGAAAATAAATTAAAAACAAAATAAAATAAAGGGTTAATACAATAGTCCCTCAACTTTATTTTCATTTTAAGTAACCAAACTGAAACTCATAAAGTTAAATGACTAAAATTATTTTTTCCAGTATTTTTTAAAAGCTGCAAGCCTGCAACACCCTTAGCTCGAGCGGCCGGCTAAAATCATTGAATAACGTTAAGTGATTATACCTTAGCTAAATAAGAAATAATCCAAAATAAAATTATTAATACCAGTAAGAGGAAAATGTTTTCAATCATTTACTACACTAATAACATGAATGAAAAATTGTAAAAGGTTTTAATTTTACCTTTTAATATTTTGAATAACTACGTTTATTACTACTTTTAACAAATTCCACACTTTAGAAAATTTGACTAATTAAGTGAGGATGAAAGAAATTAATTAAATTTGTAATGTGGTTCGCAACATTTATAAAAGTAATTACCATTATTTTTAGGATTAAGTAGCAAATTTACCTCGAAAGTTTTTACTGAGAAGCATTGTTACCCTAGAAGTTTTTCTTGTCTCAATGTTGCCCTAGAAATTTCAAAATGTAGCAATATTACCCATTTCATTTAATAAGCCAGACTTACGGCGTTTTGAATACAAGTATCAGTTACTCAATTGCTCCGTTTTTCTACTCTGATGAAAAAAATTTATATTGCTTGTGAAAACGGGATGTTACATGAATTCCCGGATACAATCCACGAGCGTATTGATCGGGCTTTGGGTAATTTGCAGTTGAGAGAGCAATTTCCCAATCTTCAAGTTTTTAATGTAGAGCCGACTGGCTCCGATTATCATCTTCTGTTTATTCGAAGTCATCACAAAGGTCAAAAATAGAAACGGAATTTTCATTTTGAATCAGCTTGGGCATCTCATGGGAAATTTCTTTAGGTAGTTAAGGAGAGCTGGTAGACCTCCCCTGCTAATGATCGTTCGATTCTAGAGGCTTTCTTGTGTAATCTGAAGTGTTGTAAGCAGAAGTTGATCACATGGAGTAAGAAAGAATTTCCTAACAGTGGTAAGCTTATTAATTTGTTGAAGACCCAGCTAGCAAAATTAACTCAAGGAGACTAGACTCCTGAAAGCTCTAGAAGAATTATGGAGATAAAAGGGGATTTGGAGAGATTACTAGAGGTTGAAGAACAATATTGGTGGCAGCGTTCTCGTATCAATTGGTTAGAAGCCGATGACAAAAATTCTCGCTTCTTTCATATTTCGTCTATTAAGCGGAGGCAGCAGAACAAAATTTCTTGTATTAGAGATGACTTGGGCAATTGGTTAATGGAGAAGGAAGCTATCTCCAACAACATTGCTAATTTCTTTCAGGGGTTGTTTACTACATCTGATGCTCGTTCTATGGATACGGTCTTGGGTTTCATAGAGCCTAAAATCTCATCTGAGATGAACCAGAGTCTCCTTCTACCTGTCTCTAGGGAGGAAATTAAAGTTGCAACCTTTAGCCTTGGAAGTGGAAAAGCGCTAGGATGGATGGTTTTGGGTAAATTTTATCATTCCTCTTGGTCTAAAATTGGTGGGTTTGTTTGTATTATGGTTCAAGAGTTTTTGCAGTAATTCTGTTCTTAATGCTTTAAATAATACCAATATAACTCTTATTCCGAAAATACTTAAGCTTGAGCATGTTTCCCATTTTTGCCCAATAGGATTGTGTAATTTCTCTTATAAGATTATTTCAAAAATCATCGCCAATAGAATGCGCTCGTTGCTTGATTCTTGTATCTCTCAGTGTAATACCCTCAAATCTGACTTAGGGTAATTTCCCTTGAAAAAGGATAATTTGCAATTAGGTCCCTAAGACGTTTGAAGATTTGCAAATAGGTCCCTAAACACATTATGGGTTATAAATACCACCGTGAAAACTATAAAAGAAGCAAGTAAAAATCTACTTGAAATAGGGAAGGATATTGTCCCTAATTTAGGTAATTTATTAAGTTACAAACTTGGAGAAATTGTAAAGAATACCCAAAAGTATTGAAATGACCGTAATACCCCGTAGATGCTAAGATAATACGAGAACACATGGAAACAAATGTGTCGTTGTAAAAGTCATGAGGTAATGAGGTGTGATAATTAAGAAAATTATCAACTATTGATAAGAAAGTAATTAAGTAATATTGGGCTAATTACTTAAGCATAAGCAAAGAAAATTCGAGAGATAATTATGTAAAGCTCAAAATTAGTGATTTTTGTTTTCAAATTAGTAAAAACATGTTTACTAATTAATTGGAAATTTTGGAGAAAAATAGTTGAGTTTAGGTATTTTTGAGCCTAAAATCAAGTATGGACCAATAGGAAATTTTGTAAAATTATATAAAAATAATTATTAAATAATTATTTTATATAATATTAATTAATTATTAATTAAATAAAAACGAAAATTAAATAAAAAGGGACCAGATTTTGACCAAAATGTTTGACAAATTTGGGAGGAAAATCTTGTAAAATATCATGATATTATAAGTTGCAACTTGCATTATAATACAATATAATTAATTAAAGTGAAAAAGGGTGAATAGTAATTTAATAATTAGGAAATGGATCCTATCTAGAGATCTAGGAATGGGATTTCCAAAGTCAGGATGACATATTTGGAATCGGTGAATTTTTCTGAAGAAGTTGTATTTTAGAAATGCGTTCAAACCGGGACGCGATCGGACACGTCTTTCGAGGAAACTTCAACTGGACTCCGCTGGAGCCCTATATGGGATCAAAATTTAGGTTAACTTGGACATTTCTAATAAGTGAGAACTTGTTTCCAAAGTTGTAAATCCAGACTCAGATTTCTCCGAAATCACGCAAATCGGGTACCGACGGGGAAATTGGCTAGACCGGCATAAAGCAAGTTTATGCAACATTTTTGGACCAATTGGAAGCAGCCACACCAGCCCTCAAAACGTCCAACTCTCTTCCATGGTCAAGGATTTTACACCATTATGGTGTTGAATTTCCAAGGTTGTGAACAATCTTGGTATTTCCATCCATGTCCTTTCAAAAGTCTATAAATAGGCAAGAGCTCTCTTCAAAATCTTCACACCAATTCCTCTCCTCTCTTGGCCGAAATCCTTGAGTGAGAAAGAAGAGAGAGAAGCTCTGCAGAAGTTCTGCAGAAGTCTTCAACGGGTAAGTCTTTCGGGCTTTAGTTTTTAGTTCGAAAGATAGTAGAATTGTTATATAGTTTTAGTAAGTAGGGAATGAGATTCCTACTATTGTTTTTAGGCCTCATTGCATTGAAAAATGCCCACGAGGTAAAAACTTGGTAGGGATCGAGTACTGAAAAGTTGAAGCTTTTATAGCTCTTTCCAAAATTAGGGGTAGTAATGCTAGAATAGCCTTTAAATTTTCAAGTATGATTGGGTATCATATGGGAGGCTATTTTAGTCTTTATTTTCGAAAATCAAAGTGGCGTCAAGTTAGGCGAAATTTGGGAAGAAAATTTGTCGTAGTAGCGAATGTCAAGCGAAATTCCGCCAATTAGGGTATAGGGGCAAAATGGTAATTTTACCTAAAATGCCATCGTAATGTCAAATCAATAATGAAAGTGATATTACTCTTATAGGACGTCAGAAATCCTAATTTGTCATTGCATTCTGTTTGCCGACGAGCCGTTGTTGGAGATTTCACGATTTTCCGTAAACGTGATAGAAATATCGTAATCGAGTCAACGAATGTACGTTCGCGTCTTGGTAACCTTTAACTCGATGTTTATTGTATGCATGTGTGTATATTGTCTCAGATTCGACGTGTATCGTTGTTCTCAGGGCATGCCAATTGTCTCATCATGCTCGTACTGCGATCAGATTTATTTGTCACATGCCAATTATCTCCGTCATGCCTGACATTACTTTGATTGTACTATTGTCTCAGTACTCCGATTGTACTATTGTACACATCTACATCCGACTGCATCGTTGTTATACATCCATTTATCTTGTATTATTCTCCGTCATGTCTTACATCCATTTGTATGATTATCCGTTGTGCCTTAACCTTACATCCATTGTATTGTTATGGCCGTGCATATCTGATTATGTACATTTCTCATTGTGATTTAACCTTACATCCGACTGTGTTTTCATTGCCATACATATCTGATATGTATACCCTATGTCTGACCGTAGTAAGTGTTGCCAAAGTCTATGAATATACATTGTACATATATGATGTATGTAATCATGAGGTTAACTGCTACTACGGGGTTCGATGCATGGACCTCAGCTCTTAACTTAGCTTCAGGATCGGGTGGACCGAGAATCGAGAAGAAGGACAAGCTGCACGCGTAGGAGTCCCATCTGAAGACTCCTTTCTGTCATTTCTTTTGAAACACTCTTGTACCGCTGTTTAAACAGTAAGACATGCTACCGTGGGTATTTTAATATATATATTAGTTACTCAATATCTCCGGTGCACTACTCTGATCATTTTGAAATGATGTTTAAAAAAAAAATTTATACTGCTTGTGTAAAGTTGGGGTGTTACACTCAGAACCAGAGTGCCTTTGTTCTTGGGTGGTGTATTCATAATAATATTATTATTGCCCATGAAGTATACCATTATCTTTGTTGTAAGAAATCTGGGGTAAGTATAAATTTGCGCTTAAAATGGATATGAGCAAGGCTTATGATTGTGTGGAATGGAACTTTTTAAAGCATGCACTGTTACGATATGGTTTTTGTTCTAAATGGATGTCTCTTTTAATGAAATGTATTTGCTCTATTAGTATGAATATTTTTTTATCAGGTGAAAATGTGAGCTCATTTACCCCCAGTAGGGGTATTCACTAAGGAGATCCTCTCTCTCCATAACTCTTCATTATTGTAGTTGAGGTTCTCTCCCTCATGATCAGCAAGAGCCAAACTAACAAGGTCAATACGGGGGTCAAGCTAAGCCATACCTGCCCTGTTCTTACTCATAGCTTCTTTGCTGACGACGCTCTTCTTTATATAAGCGCTAGTCAGAGCAACTGCACTCAGCTGGTTGCCTTCTTGAATATGTACTGTACAGCCTCTGGTCAGGTTATTAATCTTGACAAGTCTAGCATCTTCTTCTCCTCCAATACTCTTGAAAATGTGAAAAGTATGGTTGGGCGAACCTTGGGCATCCCAGTGACAGAAGACCCGGGTAGATATCTCGGCATCCCGAGCATATGGGGAAAGACAAAGCATTAGGCTCTTGCTTACATTCATGAGTGTGTTGCAAATAAAATCCAAGGATGGGGTCATTCTCTACTTTCTTTTGTTGGTCGACACTTGTCTGGTTTGCAATGGAGCTGTTGAATCGATTGAGCATCTGTTTTTTCATTTCCCCTAGACTAGATGTATTTGGTTCGGTTGTACCCTTTATACAAGAATCGATGTTGCCAGCATGTCAAATTTTAACGCTTGGTGGATTAATATTACAAGTATGCATTCCATGTGTAAGCAAGACCTTTCATTAATTTGCTGGACTTTATGGTTTATTTGGAAGCAAAGAAATGATATGGTTTTTAATTTTAAAGTTCTCACTACAAAAAAAGTGCCACTTTGTGGCGGTTCAAAATAAACCGCTACAAATATGCGAATTTGTAGCGGTTTATACCGTACAAAATGTGAACCGCTTACAAAATTACATCAACCGCTACAAAGTGTGTAATATTGAAATTTGAATATTTCGAATCCCGCCAAGTTTATTTTTAAAAAACTATGTTCATATTTGTAGCGGTTGTTAGTATAACCGTTACAAAATGTGATATTTTAATTTTTTTTAAAAAATACCAATGAATTTTTGTAGAGGTTTTGAAACCGATACAAAACGCAAAAAAAACCGCTACAAATGTGAACCGCTACAAAATGTTACATCAACCGCTACAAAGTTCGTAATATTGAAATTTGAATATTTCAAATCCCGCCAAGTTTATGTTTTTTTAAAAAAATATGTTCATATTTGTAGCGGTTGTTAGTATAACCGCTACAAAATGTGATATTTTGATTTTTTTTTTAAAATACAAATGAATTTTTGTAGAGGTTTTGAAACCGCTACAAAATGTGATATTTTGATTTTTTTTTTTAAATACAAATGAATTTTTGTAGAGGTTTTGAAACCGCTACAAAACGTAAAAAAACCGCTACAAATGTGAACCGCTACAAAAACTGTTACATCAACCGCAACAAAGTGTGTAACATTGAAATTTGAATATTTCAAATCCCGCCCACAACATAATTTTTGCTCGAGTTGGACAACACAATAAATCCTTATTATCTACATATTCTCAATATTATACCTACATAATATTTATACTTATCTAACTTAAGTTAATCGGTTTTTAAATATTAACTATTATCGTTTAATTTGTCACTTAAATAATAAAAATATTCAATATAATATTGTAACAATGGACACAAATTACGATTTTTTTCAATTTTTCAATATTTTGTAGCGGTTGTAAAACCGCTACAACAACCGCTACAAATTTTAATTTAAATTCGGATTAAATATTTGTAGCGGTTTTACAACCGTTACAAAATTTGGGCGCCATTTTTTTTTCAATTTTTCAATATTTTGTAGCGGTTTATCATAATCGCAACAGATATAGTAGCGGTTTATATGTATGTAGTATCGGTTTTTTTCAACCGCTACAAATCAGCTTGCTTCAGTGGATTTTGTCGCGGTTTTTCTAACCGCTACAAATGTCATTAGTTGCGCCTAAAACCGTTACAAATAAGTCATTTTAACCGCTACTAATTGTCATTTTTTTGTAGTGTCTTAATCCTGTTGATGTCATTGAATGTGCGAGGAAAAATAATCTTGATTTTTGGGCAAACTGTGATAAAGGCCAGAGAGGCGCAAAGGGACAAAGGGTTGTTCCTACTATCTAGCTCGTTGGTCCCCTCCATTTGTTGACAATCTTAAATTTAATTGTGACAGGACCTTTTCGGCTAATAAGACTGGTGCTGCTATTGGTGTTATCTGTAGGGATCATTTTGGTAACTTCAAGTGGGATTTTGTTGATAAGGTGAAATCAATCTCTGCATTCATGACTGAAGTGTTAGCTCAAGAGGGCACATTGATGCTTACTGTGGATCTTGGTCATGATAATGTGATTTTGAAACCGATTGTCTCTCTTTCTTGAATGTGTTGATGCTAGATCTCTAGACATGATTGATTGGAGGAGTAGGAGCATTGTTTTTTATATTATTCATCTTTTGGTGACCAAGGTTGGGTTCTCTTTGTGTTTTACCCTGGGGTGGGTAATCGTGCTGCTGACTTAATTTCAGCTAATGTTTATAAAGGAGTGTGCCTAATACGATGGGTCTTACAACCAACATCATCTTTGATGTCACTTCTAGTCTTGGATGCTCAGAAGGCGAATGTCGTTCTTCATGATGCTTCTTCCTCCATTCACTCATTGAATGGTGGTTGTTTGTAGTTTTTCATTTATTTGTGTGTATTTTGTTTGTGTTGTATGTTAGAGACTTGGTTTTTCCCTTTGCTATGGTTTATCATCTTATTGTTACCCTTCTCTAGTTTTGGGTTTGTAAGCTTTTGAAGTATTAATACAAGTATCCTTTGAACAAAAAACAAAAACACCCTTAGCTCGAGCAGCCGGCTAAAATCATTGAATAACGTTAAGGGATTTATACCTTAGATAAAAAAGAAATAATCCAAAATAAAATTATTAATGCCAGTAAGAGGAAAATGTTTTCAATCATTTACTACACTAATAACATGAATGAAAAATTGTAAAAGGTTTTAATTTTACCTTTTAATATTTTGAATAACTACGTTTATTACTACTTTTAACAAATTCCACACTTTAGAAAATTTGACAAATTAAGTGAGGATGAAAGAAATTAATTAAATTTGTAATGTGGTTCACAACATTTATAAAAGTAATTACCATTATTTTTAGGATTAAGTAGCAAATTTACTCGAAAGTTTTTACCGAGAAGCATTGTTACCTTAGAAGTTTTTCTTGTCTTAATGTTACCCCGTTTCAAAATGTAGCAATATTTCCCATTTCATTTAATAAGTTAACGGTCAACGTTAAGTTTTTGACTGTCAACGTTAGATTTTTAACGGAATAGACCAACATTGTTACGTTTTGAAACATCCAGTGCAATATTGAGACAAGAAAAACTTTCAGAGCAGCATTGCTTCTAAGCTTATACTCCTTCTGGTCTTTATTATAAGGCACCATTTAGTAAATGTATTT